>CAACVS010000395.1:0-10575 GCA_900660405.1 Pseudo-nitzschia multistriata
ATGCCCATGCCCATGCCCATGCCCATGCCCATGCTCGTCACCACGCCGTGCGTTGACGTCGCGTTCTGGTGCGTCGCCTGCGCCTAGTGGCTTTACGGCACGCCTCCGTTTCCGCATGTTCCATACGATTGCGAGACGGACCAAGCAGTCCACGAAAAGGACAGCCACCAAGATCACGATCCCGATTAGAATCAATACGTCCATGGTATTTGGTGTTGCGCTGCGCTGCTACTTGCACTGGATTGTAAGTCAATCGACACCGACGTTATGCGCAATGCTGAACAGCTTGCTTTCTCCCGCGAGAATGCACAGGATCAGGATGCCGTGCGTATTATATTGCGATTCGCTGCCGTCTCATAACTCTACCGTGCGTCAGGGAAACACTCCGGTAACGGTAGGTTACCCAGTAGGTTACCGACTTCCTTTGGACCAAGCCACCGCCGATGACAGAAGAGGTTCACATGGGACATTTCTTGGAATTGCCCCCTGAAGAGTTAGGTTGTGCCGACGATAAATAGCTATGATTAGTTGGCATACGGCAGTTTGAGGTAGGCAGGGGGGATACGCCTACCAGTGCCAAATTTGGCGGGGGGATATTTCGGATTTTCAGGTTTATGTCAGTTAGTACAGATACCAGAATCACGAGTAGCTAGTGAATAACCTCACTCTTTATTGTAGACCACGTATATGTACACTAAGGAGCCTATCAACATTTCACAGGAGCGAGGCTGCAAAATTTTAACGCGATGTGGCAGACGACACGGCAAGACGTCGAACGAATTAGTCGAAAAGGTCAAGAACTCAAGGTTTACACAGGTCCTTGAACGCGTAATGAGACTTTTTTTTCGCAATCAATCTCAACTTTCAATGTTCTGTTTTAAAGCTTAAAATACGAAATGTCACTATTTTTAACATGTGTCATTTCTGTTCTCTTTTATAGGTACATTACTGCAAAAACGGGACTGGGTCACCATTGAGAGAAACAAATATCGTACCGGCAGGTACCGTAAGTACTATGCCTGAGCAGGCTACGTGCCTCTACCTATGTTTCGAAGACGCTTGAATGGGAACATTGTTTGACGAGACCTATAAGCGCTGAATTGCTTACGTACGTAGACACGTACCGGCTCAAAAACGAACAGTCCATTTATTGTGATGAATGGTACGCATTTATGGCCTACACGTTGTACCAGTTTCTGTGATTCGTATATTTATTGCTCTCTTAATCTGTTCCGAATTACTTCAACCCAAACTAAAATCGAACAATAAACAAGTTGCTGGTCTCATTCCGATCTTCGAGACAACTAGAGATCCGTGCCGTACTCATGCTGTTAAAAGAAAGGAGTAATTGTACCAGTTTCTGTGATTAGTATGTTTATTGCTCTCTTAATCTGAGCCGAATTACTTCAACCCAAACTAAAATTGAACAATAAACAAGTTGCTGGTCTCATTCCGATCTTCGAGACAACTGGAGAACACGTACTCATGCTGTTAAAAGAAAGGAGTCATTGTAATGACTACGAAAGCTTCTTTCTTAGCTGCGTTTCTGCATACTAAGGTGTGTTACAATGTTGACCGAAAGAAAAGGTTGTGAGGCAATGAGGCAATACCACGTAGTAAATCACGAGTGGATAGTGAGTGACAGCAATAAGCTCATCCACTCTTTATTGTGAACACGTAATACGCGTGGATGGCGCATCATGTATTTTACTGCTCATCAGTACTCGTACAAGTAATCATTTGCAAGTTTTCGCGATGTACCGAGAAAAGAACAACTGAGTCTGATATCACTAAACTTTGACGCTTAAAATGCCGATTACTATGTAGAAGTACATGTTATGTTATTCCCGTTTCCTTGTTGGAAATGTTTTGCTTCAAATGTATTCGTCTCGATTCAATTCGATTTTGTCTTGCACTGCTGTTTTGCAAGACTCAGTAGGATGGTTGAGTTCAGTCAAACCAAGTTGTTTCTTCGCCTCGTCTTCGATCCGTAGCATTCGATTCSAACAGTGTTTTCATCGAAAACTATTAATCTAAAAACCAAACTTTTGCCGCTTGCTCATTTGTAAGATTTCCGCATCGCTAATTCCACCAAGGTCCCCAATACCTCCTATTCCGCCGATAGCAGCACCAAGCGAAATACCATTCCCATTGGTGTTTCTAGAATCTTCTCCGATATTACCACCGAGACCGTTGTTGCTACTAAACGCGTCAGTATTTCCTATCGACGAAAGAAGCCGCTTGGGTTCGATGTCGCCAGATGCATTAGAATGTTGCAACATGAGTTGCCGGATCCGAAGGTTATCGGGCACATCGGAATATTGTGCATTTAAGTTAATTCCGTTAATGCTCATACCGGATGAAACTCCCATACCTCCAGCAGACCCACCACCCATCCTACCATTGAGTGCCATGTTGAATCCTCCCATYCCAACACCTCCTCCAACTCCGAGGCGTTCAATTGCTTGTTGTTGGCGCATCATCTTTTGCATCTCAAGCGCGTTCACCTGGCGCCTCGCTAATAAGTCTGCATCGGACAATTTGGTGAGTTTTGTCGCCGAGGCTGAGATTCTAGAAGATTGGAACAAATCACCATCCAAGCCACCTCCATGGCCGCCCATCATATCCTGACGCATAGACATGGGAATTCCCCCTCCAAGAGCTGCAGCTCCAAAAAGGGCGGACGACGATGAGGCTGAGCCGCTTGCCCTCAATCGCTTCATTTCATTAATTTTTACAATTTGACCAATTATTTCTCGAAAGTGACGGTTCTGAAACTTGATGGCGTCATTCGAAAGCCACAGGCGTGCTCGTTCCGCTTCCAAGTTCTTAATTTGGGATCGCTCTCGTTCTCTTGTCCGTTGTGAATTGATGCGGTTGCGGGCCTTTTTGACWTCTTCCCACTCGAGAGATTTGGATGAGGAGGTTGCGGTAGTATTGGATGAATTCATTTTGGTGGTGCCTTTGATTTCCTGAGACACCTTGGCTTTTGTAGTCTTCACTTCAGTAGCGTCGACTGACGAATGTTCAGATCCAGATTCTGTTTGCAACATTTCTGTCTTGTAAAAAGCAGAGATTCAATATGGTTAGTTTTTCGTGTGTTGATTCGAACTTTTTTGTGCTGTTTTGGTCTCAAAAAAAAATTGTTGTACCGGCAGAAAAATGAAGTAAATGTACAACGATGAGAGAACTGCAAAGAACCTCTCATGAGTTCTCGAGAGACAAAAAATTGTGATGAGATCAGAGACCCACATCATAATTACGGTGTGGGGACTAGATTCGCTCGTGTGGGGGGGGTAGGAATGTACCACGTTTTCTATGGTAATCTTATATGTCAGTCAAATCTAGTCCAATCCAAAACACTGGTTTCAAAACCTTAATAAAAAATCATACGTAGAGATTCCTAAGTAAAGCTGGAAGGCAAGAACCATAAACAACTTATTTTAAATGTATTTCAAACGGTTTTACTATTTAATTCTCTCGTCTCCTAAGACCTAAAAAAAGGATTTTTGAAACAAGCAGAGATGGTGGACATTATATAGACATTAGGTCTTTCACGAAATCGCGGATGACTAATGTAGAAAAAATTATATTTAAACCTCAACTTCCAATCAAAAAAGAGAAGACAAATAGTATACCAGTTCGGAAGGCAACGAGGCTATAGTGATACCTGGTGCTTTGAATGATATTTGATAGTACGAACTTATCAATCCACACAAATACGATAGTGTTTGGCTTACGGCTTCGTAAGAGGATTTAACGTCCCCGTACTTGTATGTACCCTACTCTCTACGACAACACTCATTCTTTCTTCGTTTCCAATGAGGCTTCACAGTCCCGTACGATACGAGTACAGTACAAAGTAATTTCGAGCAAGCATAATCTACCCTGCCGTAGCTCACTCACATTAATTAAGTTTGGAAATCAGAGGATGAGGAACAACTACGTACATACTGTATCGTTTAATTTGATAACAAAACCTGTGTGTCATTTTATCAATAGTTGAAGAGTCCATTTTTTCTTACTATTGGTCAAGAGAAGAATTGACTATCTTTTGTGCACGTTAGCCAGTAACCATTATTCGCGAACACTTGCAACGCAAAAATAATATGACCTCATACCTGTAACGTACCGGTAGAAGACATGAACGGCACGAGGAAATGTGTTACTACTTCGTAATTGGGAAAAAAGTGGGCACCCCCAAACCAAACCATACAATTGCACCAGAATGTATTGTTCTTGGATCAACTGGTGGTTACTTCTTTGTACTTCCTCCAGCCCACTATGCGTGCCGAGTTTGCACCTTTATTACTAGTACTGAAATAAGCTCAATATAGTATGGCAATTTCAATGGTTCTTTTTCTTGTTTTTGCCACCACCACTAGTATTTCTTGGACCTCATTTCATACTACTACTAGTACTAGTACTAGTACTACATCACACAAACCGGCGATAGTAGTAGACCAAAACAAAATCCCTTTTGTGTTTTTCTATGCTCCAATACAAATTTCAAGGCCCTTTTCCCTGGAACATGTTCTCACACCCTAATACGTTTCTCAGCATCAATTTCACACTCTTTTCCGGGGTTCATACTGTTTTTTATTGTCATCAGTTTTTTTCTCCTCACAACACCTAGAATAACATTGTGCCAATATGTTTCTTATAATTGCTCAAAGTATCAAAGCCATCAATCTATTGGATTCTCTTGTGCCATTGCCAACATCTTTTCACCCACAAAGAAAGTATGCTGATGTTATCAATTCTGCTCAAATGTTATCAATTCTGCTCAAATGTTTTCCTTTTCTTTTTCTTAGTATTTCTTCTTGTCCCACCATTTCAGAGGGTTGGAGGAGAGTGTGGTTGACTGGGTCTTTTTGTTCAGCATTCTTCAAATATTGCAAGTTTAGCACACTAGTAGGTAGTAGTAGTAGGAAATATCCATAATTTAAAAGCTCCAACAAATAGAATGATTTCATAACATTAATATTAATAACCACCAGCAACAGAAACAGTAGCAACAACAATAGAAGTATCAGCATGATGAGATGCCCAGGAGCACAAAGCTGCTGTTGGTGGTGTTTCCTCAGAGTGTGCTGGTGTTCTTTCTTCTACTACTAGTACTAGTAGCCTTCTTGTTGAATCTTTTTTTGTTGCTGCTGGTGATTGTGGTGGTTCTCTTCTTGTTCATCCTCTACTGTGGTGCTGATGGTTCTTGTTCTTGTTCATCATCATGTATGGTGGTGTTTGAAAATTGAGAAGAAGAGGCCCAAGTTTCTTCATTCTTATTCAAATGCCACTGTTTCTTCTTGTTTGTTGGCTACAGTGCAATGGACCATCAATTTTAACTTTTGCACAGTAGTAGCCAGTAGCTAGTCTTCATTATTCTCACTGGTGCTCTGCTGGTGATTCTCACTGGTGCTCTGCTCAACTTACTGAAAAAATAAAAGAAACTTGTTTTTTGTATAGAATCCATGATTTAAACCTCAGTATCCCATTTTTCAAATAAAATAGTACAAAAAACAGGTTATTAATTTTTAAATAGTAGGAGGCCAGATAGTAGAAACACTCCTTAAAGCAGTCATTTCAAGATTCCCAATACGTAATGTTCAGTCAATGCTGTCATTGGTGGTCATTCTGAGATTTCTTAAAAGAACCAAATTGTTCCCCAACAGACTCAAAAAACACCAGTGATTGTTGTCATCAGTCATTCCAAGGTTTAAGAGAACCAAATTGCTGCTCAGAGTAAAAAATCAGACATTGCCATCATCAGTCATTTCAATTTGTAAGAAAACCAAATTGCTCCCAAGACTACTAAAAAAGTCATTGTCATCATCAGTGATTCCAAAATGAAAGTTATCATTGGTCATTCCAAAATGAAAGAGAACTAAATTGCTCCCTAGTACTATGCAAAAAATAAGTCATTGTTGTCATTGGTCATTCAAAGGGAATCAAAGACCCTCAAGAATAGCACTAGTAGCGCTTGCTAAATGTTCAATCATTATCATTACTGATCATTCCAAAATTTAAGTTAACCTAGTTCCTCCTATGGCAACTTGCAAGATACAGTCATTATTGTAATTGGTCATTCCAAGACCAAAGAGAAGAACTGATCCCTTGCAAGACTTTCTACTAGTGGTAGTTGAACAGCTAGTATGGCCATGACCTGGGCAACAATCATCCCATCCCATAGTGCAAGAACAGTAGTAGTAGTACTAGGGACAACTTTCTTGGCTATGGCTATGATGGGCATGATGCACTGACTGAGACTGACAAAGATGACACAGATGCCTTGTTGGACAAGAAGCTTGAGTTCTTCAACAAGATATCGTATAGGCTTGGCCACGCAAAAAAGCACGGTTTAAACCGTACATTAGCAATTCAATATATACGTAAACGAATATCAGTCAATATTCGTCGTACGCCGTACTCCCCCACGCCATTAGAAAGCTCTTTGAATTCTCTTTTCAACCATGTGCTTATCATACTTAAGCGTCCGCTGGGGAAAAAGTTATGGCTGTTCGCGTGAGTTGAACCTCTCTTAATGCCCTACGTGTTTTTTGTACTGTGCGTGGATTAGCTGCCATCTAATTACTGTGTAATGACTCATGGGATTAAAATTTGACTTGTACTAGGCCTAGAGTGTGCATGTGTGAGCGAAACTATTTTGCACGTGCAAGCAAAACTATTTTGGTGGGACTCAAAAATTCAGCATGTGCCCAGCTGTACACTGCAGTAGAAGCCAATTTTTAATCCCACGAGTCGTTACACAGTAATTAGATGGCCGCTAATCCAAGGTTTAAACCGTACATTGGCTGGCCAAGCCTATACGATACTACCAGTTCCTCTCAAAGTTGGGAATCAGCAATGCAGAACATAGTAGCAGTGCCAATGTCAACACTACTGGGTTCAGCCATTAACCTTGCTTCTAGCAAGCCCCCCCTACTGGCATATACACCAACAACTACCAGGTACTTTGCCAATGAGGATGAGTATTTTTTGATGATACTAAAAGAGAATCCCATTCTCAAGCCATGGTGATATTCAGTCACAGTCCAGGACAAGAACAGTTAGTAATATTACTTCTTGCATGTTTCTTGGCATCATTCTTTCCTCAGCACTGTTACTTCCAAAACAATGATGACAAGCCAAAGTGGAAAATTGAAGAACTGTCATCAAAGACTGCTAAACAAATATCCAGCAAGAATATCAGCAACACTATCAGCAACAGTATCAGCAACACTAACCAGCTATTGAAGCAAGCTCCCAACGCGTCGACGCTATCAGCAACGAATCAACGTTATCAGCATCCTCCGTATCGACGATATCAGCATCCTCCGTATCAGCATCCTCCTCTGTATCAGCATCCTCCTCAGTATCAGTATCCTCCGTATCAGCATCCTCCATATTATCAGCAACACGTATCAGCGTGCCTCCGTATCGACGATATCAGCAACGAATTGACGATATCAGCATCCTCCTCCGTATCAGCATCATCTGTATCAGCGGACACTGTATACTATCCATCCAGCAAGGAAGCCTCACACGCATTGACAATATACAAGCATCGACGATATACAAGCATCAACAATCTCCGATGCCACTCAACAATATAACCAACCAACGTTCAACACAACAACCAGCCTTGTTTGAGTCCCAAGCGTCTGCCTTTGATGCAGCGTTTCAGTTAGAATCAGATGTGGAAACTTTGTTTGAGGATGATGAAAGCTCAAGTGATGAGGAACTTGATGAAACTCGGCCTAATTATGATTCAGAAGCTTCTGGAATGAGTGACAAGGAGGCTGCACAAGCAGAGGTATTCAATGTAATCACTCAGAGTCAACAAACAGCTTGGAATTGGGACAATGCRRTTGAGCCTCAYGATACWGAGTTCTTTTTTTGGAAAGATGGAACCATTGTTGATAACAGTCTTAATTATCCAAAGGTCCCAGTGGGTTATGAAAGGAAGGATCCTAAGGTTGATAAAGGSRAACCTGAGCATTGGAACAATGTTGATAATCCTGGTGGGTGGCATCCTTATTACTACAGACCCAAGTTCGAAGCAGGTACAGGGAAGTACAAAGATCACTTCCTTCCCTCTGAGTGTAAGCCTGTTGAAGTTCCTAAGCACTTATCTGGTCTTGGGAAGGAACCCATCAGGGAGTCAAAAGGATGGGAGTTTCATTACAATGCATGGGATGGAACAACRGWGGATCCTAACAATGATTTCTCAAGGAAGTTTGCTACAAAACACAACATGTTTCCAGATGAGAGGAAGGGAAAGTTGGATATTTACAAGCTTCAGCAGCATGGGCTCACGAAGGTCGTATTGAAAATGGAGATGCGTTCTTTTTCTATCAGTTGCTCCTTCCTATTGCTCCCGACTCAGCAGAAGCTCAGCGGTACCAGAGTGAACCCGAAAAGAAACTTACCTATTACAACAAGGTGATGAGATATACAAATGTTTACATCATGGATGCAAATGAAGGGGAAGGACACCAAGTGAAACCAGTTACTTTGCCTGAAGCAGTTCATTTCGATGGCATCCTGTTTATGCATGGAGCTTGTGAAGGAGCAAGTGAAAACATCAAGTATAGATGGGATGCTAAAGATCTTTCATTCAATGAGGACATTGCAAATACAATGACATGCACTAGATGGCATGAAATCAAACGCAACTTGAAGCTATGCAAGAACGATGTGCAACGGGACTCTGGCAATGTTGCTTACAAGTTTGACTTTATCTATCACGCTATTGTGAATAGCACTAATTACTTCATGGAGTATGCTGGCTTGGATCTATACATTGACGAGACAAGTTGGCCCTATCAAGGCTTTGGTGGTCTGCTTGTGAACTACTTGAAAGGAAAGATGATTACAAGGGGTGGGCAGACTGTCCTTATGTCAGATGTTGATCAAATCCGTGGGTGGAAAGCGGATGATGATAGGCATTCCTGCACTGGCCCAGCTGAAGTGCATCACCTAGTTGATGCGTTTGTTATTCCCAACATAGGTCCTGGAAAGATTTGGAAATTCCCACCTCATATCACGGCAGACAATTTCTTTGTATCAGATTCGATTTTGGATTGGATGGGTGAGCAGGGCTTGGGGATGATGGGAACTGTTGCTAAGAACAGGTTGCCAGCAAAGGTTCCAGGAAAGTATTTTCACAAGAAGAATGCCGCTGGTGATTCAAATGGAAAATCTTGAGCCAAAGCATCACGCATGGCAAAGCCTATAACTGCAGTTAAAACTGTACCAGCAGATTTAGAGAAGGGGAACAGAGCATACAGACGCGTCCATTGTTCATTCCAGAGTACAGGAGCCTGCAATTTGGGATCAGTGAACTCTATTTCCTCTTCAACTDTTTACATCCATCAGAAGGAGAGAGGAAGGGGGAAAGACAAGCGTGTATGGGGCATTGAAATGAATGAGTCTCGTGAGGTTTATCTGTATTCTTATGGRAAACTGGACCATATTGATGCATATATCTCTAGAGCCAATATTGGTTATAAATCGTGGAAATACTATCATGCGGCAATCAATCATGCAAAGGCGTTGGCAATTGCTACAGCCTACGATATCTACAAGGAGTGTACTGACGGAAGCCTGGGTGATGAGTGGAAGCTGAGCAACGTTATGAGCTATCGCGAGTTCCGTCAAAGACTGGCTTTGCAAATGATTAAGTATGATCCTGTCGAGCAGGCATATAACTGCGATAGTAGATTGAGGCAGTGTACCAAAGCAATGCAAAGGGTAAGAATTGGTATGGCAACCAGAAGAAAAGCATGCAAGACTTTCCTTAGGAATGGAAAGCTGCTTTCCTATCACAACTTGCAGACCATTGCTGAGTACAAAGCAAAGGGACGGTTTTGCTTCACTCAAAGTGAGTACAAGAAACATTTGATAGCAACAGGACCAACCAAGTCAAGAAGCAGAAACATTTGTTACATGTGCGGCAGCAATACATACAGCTTGTGTCAGTTATGTGAAGTCCCTTTGTGCCCTGCCCATACTCATTCAAGGAAGCGAGACTCTAGTGGAGATCTTGTTGAGAGGAAGTTTTGCCACAGCAACTACCACAATTACTAGTGGTTTGGTCTTGGAAGGAATGACTACTGCTCTAGGGTAAGAAATGACAAGAAAAGAAAAGATAGGACCCAATGGAAGCCTCCAACCAATGATGAGTTCAAAGACAACAGTGAGTATATGAAATACTTGTTTGGCATCAAGGATGATGAGGAGGACACTGGCTTTGGTGACGATGATGATGATGGTGATGGTGTTGGTATTCTTGTTTCACCAACAAGCAACACGACTGTGAACAGTGAACTAACTTTACCAACGGAGAATAGTACCACTACTGGGTTAACAAGCTCAGTGGTTGGATCATTAGAATCAGTGTAATAAATTAAATACTAGTTATATTGATGTATCAGCGAACTCCTCCGCATCAGTTGCTTCCTACGTTCCTTCATTGGGTTCCTTCATTCGGTTCCTTCATTTGGTTCCTTCATTCGGTTCCTCATTTGGTTGCTCATTTGGTTGCTCATTTGGTTGCTCATTTGGTTGCTCATT
>CAACVS010000395.1:18837-33274 GCA_900660405.1 Pseudo-nitzschia multistriata
ATGGATTCGCTTGGGGTGCTGTCCATTATCAACCGGATTGGTTCGTTTGTGTGTGATTTGAAACCTTCCGATTCTCACGCTGCCTCCTGCACTTTTTTTCTGACGCTTGCAGACAACGCAACTGACGCAGTATTTGATGGAGGAAGGATACGGAAAATACGGACTCATTGGCTGTACCCAGCCACGACGCGTAGCGGCAATGAGCGTCGCCAAGCGCGTCAGCGAGGAGGTCCGGGGCTGCCGAAAGCTTCGGGGGGACACGCTCACCGAAAAGGACGAGCTCGGTGGGAGCGTTGGATACGCCATTCGGTTCGAGGACTGCACCAGCCAGGACACCGTCATCAAGTACATGACGGACGGGGTCTTGCTGCGAGAATCGCTCAACGATGCCGACCTGAACAAGTACAGCGCCATTGTCATGGACGAAGCCCACGAACGCTCTCTCAACAGCGACGTCCTCTTTGGAGTCCTCCGGAAGGTGGTGGCCAGGCGGACGGACCTGAAGCTGATCGTTACGAGTGCCACCCTCAGTTCGGACGCATTCAGCTCCTATTTCGGTGGCGTCCCGGTCTTTCGGATTCCGGGGAGGACCTTCCCCGTGGAAACCTACTTTGCGAAAGGCGTCCAGGAAGACTACGTGATGGCCGCCGTGAAGCAGACGCTCCAGATCCACTTCAACAGCCCCCCCGGGGACATTCTCATCTTCATGACCGGCCAAGAAGACATCGAGGGGACCTGCAAGGTCATTGCGGACAAGATGGAAAAGCTCGGAGACGACTCGCCCCCGCTGCTGGTCCTTCCCATGTATTCCCAGCTCCCCGCCGATCTGCAAGCCAAGATATTCGAAGCGGCACCAAAGGGGATCCGAAAGGTCATTGTGTCCACCAACGTTGCGGAAACGAGTCTCACCGTGGACGGAATCCGCTACGTGATCGATTCCGGCTTTTGCAAGCTCAAGGTGTACAACCCCCGAATCGGCATGGACGCCCTGTTGGTGACCCCCGTGTCGAGAGCGAACGCAAAGCAGCGCAGCGGGCGGGCCGGCCGAACCGGCCCGGGATACTGCTTCCGCCTATACACGGAGCGGCAGTTCCAGGACGAGCTGATGGAAACCGCCGTCCCGGAGATCCAGAGGACCAACCTCAGCAACGTCGTCCTGCTCCTCAAGTCGCTCGGGATCAAAAACCTGCTCGATTTCCGCTTCATGGACCCCCCGCCCCAGGAAAACATCATGAATTCACTCTACCAGCTGTGGATCCTGGGGGCTCTGGACAACACCGGGGACCTCACCGACATGGGGAGGAGGATGGCCGACTTCCCCCTCGACCCGCCCCTGAGCAAGATGCTGCTCTTTGCGCACGAAAAAGAGCGCTGCTCGAAGGAGGTCCTGGTCATCGTGAGCATGCTGAGCGTGCCGAGCGTCTTCTTCCGGCCCAAGGACCGGGAAGAGGAGTCGGATGCCGCCCGAGAAAAATTCTTTGTCCCGGAATCAGACCACTTGTGAGTGTTGCTACTGACACATGTTGGCGATCTCGTATTTTCGGAAAGCGTTGCATCACATTTGTTTTGTTACTTTATGATCCACTGTATTCCTTTTCATCTTGAGCTCAAAAGCTTTTATTTGTGTGCTCCTTTTTGTTACCAGGACTCTACTAAACGTCTACCAACGGGCGAAACAATACAAGTTTGATGCCGAATGGTGTACGAAACACTTTATTCACTCCAAGGGCATTCGCAAAGCCCGCGAGATTCACGCCCAACTTTTGGATCTCATGAARCAACAGCGGCTGGAACCGAATAGCAGCGGGGGATCCTGGGACGTTATTCGAAAGGCAATATGTTCGGCGTACTTTTACAATAGTTCCAAAATCAAGGGGATTGGCGAATATATCAACATGTTGAACGGAATTCCCTGTTCCCTGCATCCATCGAGCGCGCTGTTTGGACTCGGATACACACCCGATTACGTTTGCTACCACGAATTGATCAGCACCTCTAAGGAGTATATGTCCTGCGTGACATCCGTGGATGGCGAATGGCTCGCCGAGCTCGGACCTATGTTCTTCTCGATAAAGGAATCCTTCGAGACCACCCTGAAACGCCGCCACGAGAAAAAGCTGGAGCAGGCCAAGATGGCGAAGGAAATGGCGGAAAAAGAGGCCAGGAACGAGGAAGAGAAAAAGAARAGCGAGTTGTCGAACAAGCGGATGCAGAGTCTTTCGAAACGGCGATCGGCGGTCGCTACACCTGGGCGGACCGGGGGTTCTACCCCGAGATTTGCACCAAAGTCGAGGGGGAGACTCGGGCTGTAAGGGATGGTATTTTGACTCGTATTTGTCGAACTTGGAAGGTGCCACAGTGGTAAAATCCTAGTTTTTGAGTTGTTTAAGCACCTATGTTAGGTCTTACTACATGCTGTCCTCAAAATACAATATTCTGTACAGGACCTTTTTCATATGATTACGATAGTCAAAAGTAATTCTTCCTAAATACCTGTAGTCTGGTCATCGYACCGTACGTACGTACTTTACGGCAGCCGTGTCCCCCTCCAGAATGTTTTGAAAGGGGGATGGGGGATAATTTGACTTCTGGTGAATATTTTTTCGGAATTATTTGTCTACAATTCACAACCACCAAACTGAAATACCAACTCACACACGCCCTGAGGAACTCCTACGTATCAACGAACAACCCATCACGTTCGTCCCAAGGAACAGTTTCAACGGAACTGCAAATTTCGATCCGAGTTCACCTCTGAATTCGACAGGCACTGGGTAACAATATTCAATACCATGAGATCGTGCGGTATTCTATCATTGGCTCTAGTAGCTATCAYCAACAACGATAGTCGAGTTTCCTCGTTCGTTCCGTCCTCGCTGSTCGCAAGAAACTCTCCCAATTATGGAAAACTCTTCTCTACGGTAGAAGCCGTCGAGAGCGAGAGCTCCGTAGAAACCGATTCTGCATCAGCTTCCGAAAAGCTCCCAGAGCTGTTTCCGGCGCTTTCGACCTCGCTGACCAAGCTTGGGTTTTCAACTCCAACCCCCATCCAGTCGGTATCCGCAAAACGAGCTCTCGACTTGGAAAACCTGCTCATGATTGCTCCCACTGGAAGCGGAAAGACACTGTCCTACATGCTGCCYGCTTTGGAAAAGATTGTAGCAAAGAAGCAGCAGCAAGAAGAGACTGCTGGTGTGTTGCAAGGTGGGGAAGCGGGCACCGTACTGGTTGTCGCACCTACAAGGGAACTTGCTCTGCAGCTCATGCGCGATACGACGTCGATTCTTTCCAATGTGGACGCTATGAGTGACAGTGGTGATTTGGCCGTCCTATTGGCTGTTCAGGGAGTGCAGATACCAACACCCGAAGAACTCAACTCTGCGACCGTATTGATCGGAACACCTAAAGAACTCCTCTTTGTATTGTCAGAGGTTCGAGGTGGGCCGGAGTTCCTGGCGGGAGATGTGTTATCGAGTGTCATCCTGGACGAAGTTGATGTTCTCTTGCCCAACCCACCGAAACAACTCCGTACTTCACTCGACAAATCCGGAAACGCTGCAAGGGAAAGAAAAGGGGGGAAGAAATTCAACACGCCGCAGGACGAGCGCCGAAGGCAAGAACAAAAGCGAAAACTCATGGCCGCGAAACGAAGGGGGGTCGAGTTTGGCTCGGACAAGCAAATCATTGGACCGACCGAAAGCTTGCTGAAAATGATTGCCAACCGACGATTGTATACAGCCGATGGATCCACACCCACTCCATATCATGTACTTGCCGGAAGTGCTACTGCGAGCCGAAAGACACTSGATCGACTCAACAAGGCCCTGAGAGACGCAGCAATGGACGCTTCCCAGACAGTGGATGGGGTCTGGAACGGAAGCGTCAGCCCTTGTCGTCCTGAGATCTCGGAATCCGACCAAAGCGATGACGAAYCGAAGAAACAAGACCACACGATTCGCGCGGTTACAGTCCCTAGCGAGGTTAAACACCAATACGTTCGTCTCGAAAAGGATGAGGCAACGAAACCGGCAGCGGTGCTGCAGGCCGTAGCTAAAGCCACCGAAGCTCTCAAGCCCAAGAGAGCCCTACTCTTCTTGTGCGGGGAATTCCGAAAACAAAAATCTGCGGCACCTACCAGGAAGAGAACAACTCCCCAGGGGAAGACGCCGCCGCGCAGAGGCAGGCAAAAGACCCTCAAGCAAAAGAAAGCGGAGGCAGCTGCGGCGGCCCGAGCRAAAGCACCCGATACGGGCTTGTCGGCACGGAAGGCCTGCGCCGGTTTGGCCCACTTCGGGATCGAGGCCAAGCCCTTGCACGTGGCCCTCGGYCTTGAGGTGAACGCCASGGAAGAAGATGACGAGGACGAAGAAGAGGTTCCCCCCTTCCTCGTCACTTTCGAGGGATCGGCGAGGGGTCTTCACCTGGACGACATCGATACCGTATTTGTGGTGGGACGTCCATCATCGGCAGCGTCGTACCTCCATTTGGCTGGCCGTGTCGGGCGGTCATCGACTTCGGCAGAAGGTGATGTCGTCGTTCGACCAGGAAACGTTGTTTCGTTTTGTACCGCTGGCAGCTCGAAGGAGCTGAACAAGTGGACGAAGCAAGTAGGAGGCACCGAGCTGGAGGAGATTGCAGTATAAAGCTTGCAATACAATACAATTACCTATCAGCCTATCATAGAACGCATTGCATTCAATCRGATCAGTCAGGCATGGACGACGAAGGATCGATCGAGAACGAAGGGGTCGCAGATTGTGAAGTTTCAWAACTACAATAGAATTATGTGGTAAATTATGTTGTTTTTCTAGTTCAATTTCTATCTACTAATTTGTTTCTGAAGACGAAAAGCAGCAATTCTATAWGTTTGTTTTGTTTGTTATTGATAGAATGATGCATTTTGGCCGGATTTATTCAATTTTTTCTGAACCTTCCAATCCGAAGCAACCTWKGTATTGGATGACACTATTTCGTGCTACAATCAAAGGCCTGGCTCTGGACTTTGATTCTCACAAGTGATCATGTCTTCTCGTACRATTGAGAATGTATCACCTCCACGAGCAGTTTCAATTCAGGAACACTTGGGATGAGTATYGTTTTGCTCATTTCCTTATGCTTCAATTWTTATTTCGCCATCTGCTTCTATTGTTATTTTGCCACGCAGCTACTKCTCTAGAATGTTCGTTATCCCCGTCATTAGTTGATCAAAAAGGAATCCGGCAGCTCATCTGCAGTCAGACCACGCTTGGTTCGTTCGTCGGCAGTCCATTTCTGGGGAACCTTTCGGAGACCCTCAAGGCTGTATTGATGGTTCTCGACCAATTTCTTTCCGAGCTCCTCGTAGAGGTCGTCTGYCATCGTGGGTGTCCGMGACAGGATCCAGCAATACGCACGGCTCGGGTATCCAATTACGGCGTAAGAGTATTCCTGTTCGTCCAGCTCGATGATCGGGTAGGTCATTTTGATTGGCCAGACTGGACTGACTTTCCATTCCCCGCTCTTGGACTTGTCACCCTGGATCCATCCCTTTTGGGGAAGMGATTTGACCTTGTTTTTCTCGTCAAGGGGATCCTCATTTCCGTTGTATTTGAAATCAATATCAATGTCATGATTGCCGTTTCCATCTTCCAAGAGTGTGTATTTTTCCACGGCGTTGGAGCACGTTGTTTCCAAGACAGTTGGTTTCACACCGACTACAAACCACGTGCCCATGAAGCGTTTCGTGTCGCAATTTGCGATGGTTTTCAGCGCTGGAAGTGCGGAAGAGCTCGAAGAATTTCCCATTTTGACTTCGTTAAGATTTAGTTTTGTGTCAGAAGGCGTCGTTGTATTCGACTTCGTTGTTTGTTTTGTGATGGTGCTTTTCAACGGCGTTGTCGTGGTTGATAGCCGTTAGAGTAATGTATTGGACTCTAGTATAGCACTACTCGTACGGGTTACTGCAATACGAAGTACAATACTACGAGTTTGTCGACAAGAGTTCTGACTTTCACTCTCAAACTTGAAAGCAAGAATGAAAAGTTGAATTAACACGTCACAACAAGAAAACCAGTCGTGTGTCTCTCGAAGCGCTAATTCGACTAAACCGACCAAATCCAATTCGTCCGAGAGATGAAAAGGTTCGTACCGGTACGTACGAGTAGGAGTACTCGTACGAACGTAGTGATATGGGATATGGGGAGAAAGGAATACATAGGGTACATGCCAGATATTTCTAGTACTACATTATGCAATTTTTGTTTTGGATACCAAATCATTGCAAAGATAGTTATAGAACAAGGCATGAAAGTTGAATTGCTTCTTCTTTATCGCATATTGGTGCATGTTTACCTACGAAAAAGARTGCCGGTCTCGCTTACTGCAGGTCCAACCGATGGGTGCAAAATCTCCCGAGCTGGGCCTCGGAATGGGTTACCACCAACATCGGGATGTTGCTCTTCCTCAGCGTTCGTTCCACCAKCCTSGAYGTTGCCTCGTCSAGCGCGCCCGTGCTCTCGTCCAGCAGCAGCACGTCGGGCTCCAGCGCCAGWGCAATCGCCAGCGCGGCCCGCTGCGATTCCCCCCCGGAAAGCGTTCTCCACGGCCGATCAAAGGCCCCRGCTTCGAGGCCCCAAGCGCTGGCAATGTYGCTGGGCCTTGCGACCGGATCGCCGGAACTCCTGCGCCGCTGCTGGCTCTGGCAMCGGACGATCTCGTCGTAGAACTGGTTYGGCGTGCCCTCGAGAACGGGATTCATTTGGGGAACCAGGGACACCCTGCTCCGAAACTCTGGCAGGTCGCTCGGTACCAATGGGTTTCCRAGCAACGMGATGCTGTTTTCTCCTTTGCCTCCTTTTTCCAACCCAACGATCGTTCTCAGGATCTGGCTCTTCCCGATCCCCGACTTTCCGCTGATGGCAACCCTGTCGCCGGGCCGGAGAACCAAATCAATCTCGACATTTGCTCTCACCACYTCCAGATCCTGTATTGCCAAAAYCGGTGCCTTGTTGTCGTTGCGTCGGTTTGTGGCRGAGCTCAATCTRGTGGGGGATACCTTCTTGCACGATGCAGTCSGTGGCGGCGAGCCGTCGGTTGRTGGTTGCGCGTGCGCCTTCCATCTCGCTAGGGAAGCAATTGATTTCAGGGAGGCCAGCGTGGTCCTTCCATTTTTCTTTGGCTCCAGCACACCCACGCGCAACCTTCGTTCCCTCGCATCKACCATGGCTCCAACCGAGGAATTGATGACGAGCCGGACCGTCAGAAGAGCGGTAGTGCCGATCAGAAAGCTAATGACGATTTGGTACAGGGCCGCCTGCTGCGGGGACTGCCCCGCAAGAATCTGCCCCGACATCATTCCCGGGATGTGGATGATCCCGGTGGCCGCGAGGCTGTTGATCGTGGGCATCAGCGCGGTCCCGTAGCTTTCCTCCACGAGCGGCCGGATGGCTTCCGATACGGTCGCCCCCCTCGCGAGCCGGAGTTCCACGGAGTCCGACCGGGTAGCGAATTGCTTGGTGATCGAGGCCCCGCCCAGGGCGGCCGCGTTCAGCGTGTTCCCGAACAGCATGCCCGCGATCGGGATCCACGTCTGGGGATTGAACCACGGCTGGACGGCTCCAAAGAGCTGCAGGGACATCGTGAGGCCCAGCACCGTCAGTCCCCCCGCAACGATGGAACCGTACATGTTGCGGTTCATCCCGGGGTAGTCGTACTGGATCCGGGAGAGRCAGGTCGCCCCGGTGACGAGCCCCACACCGAGGACCCAGGCCGCGACGAGKGCCGGGTGTTCCACCCCCATCATTCGCTGCAGAACGATGCTCCCGAGGAGCGAGACCTGCACCGCGCAGCGGCAGGCGCTGGCCAGGAGGCTCCTCGAAAGGGACCCCAGACCCGACATCGAGAGGGGGAGGGCACCGATGGAAACGAGGAGCGCGGTGGCCGACCACACGTTCCAGAACCCCAGCTTTCTCGGCCCGGAGGCGGACGATGCGGCGTGGACGGGTCGGGTGGACAGGGTGACGGCGGCGGCGAGGACCGGCAGGAGGACGGAAGCTRCTTTCCGSAGTTTGGGGAGGAGCTTCCTCGCCGAGGGGACTGCGTCGGGGTTTTGGGGAGCCCGGGCCGCGGGATCGCTGTCGCTCTCCGCAAATGCTCCGCCGGTACACCGCGTGCAGTTCTGAGGCACGGCMGGCCTCCCGGAGGTTGGAAMCCGGGCGACAGAAGGCGCTGGGAACGCATGACTTCCGGACCTCCCGAGGGTCCCGAGAAGAAAAAGAATTGCGGAGGAGTACTGGTTCCTCATTTGCAATATCTATCGGTATCGTAGCCACTCGTCAGTGTTGCTGAGAGATKAATGTCCTTTGCTCCGCCAAGGTGTCCATGGAAGAATRCAAGCTGCTGTGGTGATAGACGAATGGTGATGTGGCTGGTGCCAATCCAAAGATTTTTCACTCCTCGATCTGCTACGGAATTTGGGATCGATTTCTTGTTTACCATCATCCTCGCAAAAGATCGTCGGTGATTTTGATGTTGATTCTCTATTCTAATGGACCAAGTACGTACCAATCATACAATWGTATGATTTATATGTACATAGTGTAAGGTTGCGAACTCGGTGTACCGATTTGGATTCGGTTATGAGTCCAACGAAAATCGGATTACTGATGAAAAAATCGACAGATTCGACTCTATCTATCACCGAAAAGATCTCATCCTCCGCAACAAACCATCGCACTGCCAAAATTCTGAATGGCAACACCGCTAAATTTGCGAAAGTATTTTCGTACTTCCTCATATACTCAACCATCAACACCGGAATAGGAACAGAATCAGCATCAGCATCACCGCCAGCCGAGTCCCCGCAAGCATTGCGTCCGCGATTGTTAGAATCCACAAATCGAAATAGCGCAAGCAATAATGAAACCAACAGGAAGAGGTTGATAAAGCAAAGAACTCCAGTAGTTTCACACCGCCACCATGAAGAGGACGGTTCTCTCTCCCGAGAAGAAGCTCCGGCCGCAACGGCGGGAGCAACTACAGCAGACCGATACACCACCGACCCGCAGCACCGCGGATCSAAAGGGAGCMAGGCCCGCCGTGGTYGTAGCGTCTCTCGCGACCGACCGATCCCGTGCCAACCAGTCCTATTCGTCCCTCGCTCTGTCCCCCAAGGGCCGCTACGCCCTGGTTGCGGGAAAGGACACGATCCAGCTGGTTTCCGTCGGACCCGACGGCCTGAAGCGGGTCCGGTCCCTGAAGATTTCCCACCACTTCTACAACCCCGGGGCATCCGCTCCGTCCCCCGATGCCGCCGGTGGCACGGGCAAAGCGCAGCAGCAACAGCAGCAGCAGTACGGAGATCTGAGTGGAATCTTTCACCTGGCCGCGGAAACCCGCGCTTCCGCCGTCACCGCCGGTGTGGCCAACATGAACCTGAACCAGCAATTCGGTAACATCACCGTGACAAAGGTTGCCTGGAGCAACAACTACTCCGCCGCGGGCATCCTGCCCGCTCTGAAACACAGCACGAGAAACCTTTCGCAGMGGGGCTCGAACGCCGGAGCCACCGGATCGGCCGCCGATGCGGGCACGGACGAATCGGCGGCTCTCTCCCTGAGCACGAGGGCCRCGGATGCGAACGACCGGGGAAACACGCAAAAGGGACGGAGGCGGAGGAGCAGCCGACAACAAAGGAAGAGCGCTYCCGTGGAAGATGCGGACGGCGATGGGTTGGAAGGAGAAGACGAGGAAACAATGAAGGAAGACGAGAGCCTGGTGGCGGTGGCGGGATCAAACGGGGTCGTGGCCGTCTGGAGGGCCAAGCGGCTGCTCTTTTCGGATTTCGGGAAACCGAGCGAGGCTTCCAAGGGGGGCAAGGGCGGTGGCTTTGGCATCGGTGGTTCGAAAAAGACACGGRCTTCCTCGCCCTCGTCCGCTTCCATTCTCGCCAAGCAGCAGCGAACGCAGCAGCCCGAGGCGATTCTGAACCAGCACACCCGGGCGGTCAACGGCATGGCGTGGCACCCGACCAGGTCGGGGCTCCTGCTGACGGCCAGC
Organism: Pseudo-nitzschia multistriata; assembly: GCA_900660405.1. Taxonomy (NCBI): domain Eukaryota; phylum Bacillariophyta; class Bacillariophyceae; order Bacillariales; family Bacillariaceae; genus Pseudo-nitzschia; species Pseudo-nitzschia multistriata. The sequence continues at coordinate 28,873 of CAACVS010000395.1, forward strand.
CAGGACGGGAGCATCATCCTGTGGAAACGAACGGCCCTGGCAAACCCCTCGCGGACGGAGGACCAGCAACACGAAGCCTCCAAACAACAACAGCAACACCCCAAGGAACAACCCTCGTGGTTTTCGATCGTGGGAGGCGTCGTGGGCGGCAGTTCCGGTCAKGGGGGRAAGGGGAGCCGAGCGGGCGAGGAGGACGAGGAAAACAGCCAAAAATACACCTGGCGGTGTAAGACCACCTTTTCCCTCGGGGAACAAGAAGCGGTCCGGGACATCCAGTGGAGCCGTCTTCTCCCCGATGTCTTTGGCGTGGTCACGTCGAACGGCAACCTCGTGGTGTACAACATGCACGTTGCCRTCAAGGCGCTGGTCAAGATCGCGGCCCACACCGGAGACGCKGCGTCCCTGGATTGGCACCCCCGGTGGCCATTCGTCGTGGCCACGGGTGGGTCCGGAGACCGCTTCGTCAAGGTGTGGGACCTGGAGTCCTCGCTGGATCCGATTGTTAGCAGCCAAAATGATCGCCATTCCAAGAGGAACAATCCGCGGAAGGAAGTTCTGCACCACCACCAAGAAAACTCGAACACACACGGCAGCACCAAATCGAGTTCCTCGTCTACCTACAGTGCTAGTTCTGGCGAGTCCCTGTACGTAAAATTMTTAGCATCGATGTTTTGGGAGTTATCTTCGTTTCGAACTGGTCTCTCATCTTCGATTTGTTTTTGTTTTGTTTGATTTTGTTCCAAAGGCATTCTTCTGCTGGCGGTGCGAGTCTTTCGTCGTACGGCCCACCAAACAAATGGGATTTAACGTCACGAAGTACGGCATCCGCCTGGTCTATGGGTGGGAGACACCACAAATCTACCTCGTCAGGGTTTTCCAAGTACGTGCTCTCAATATCTGCTTCCGTCACGCAGGTGCGCTGGAGGCCACCGTCCAATGACTTTGGTCCGAACGACAAGAACAGCGATGACCCGAACCAGAACGAAACGATGGTCGACCGGCACGATTCGATGCTGGCCGTGGCAACTGCAAGGCTTACCAGTGCGGGGGGCTCGGGAACGCTGAGTTTGTGGTCGTTCCACCGGCCATTCATGTCGCTCAGCATTGTAGAAGGACACGAAGAAAGCGCGGTTTCGGATTTTGTATGGGTCAGAACACCCCAAACCGTCCCCCACAGAAAACACGCTAGCGAGCAGCAGGAGCATGATAGAATGGGATTCAAGCACCTAGCTTCGGAATCTAGTCTGTCAGCGCTGACGAGCTCGCAAAGACTTCGGAAGAAGTCTTGGGATTTCTCCGATCTGGACTATCGAGGAGACGAGCAAGCYACCGAAGTTAAGTCTGTTTCCTACATATGGCAAAACGTTCTAAGCGTCGGCCGAGATGGCCAGTGCATCATGCAGAGCTTCGCAAGGGGAGAACGCAGGATTCGTCACGTGCCGTCATCGTGCTTTGCAATGGCCAATCTTTCCCCGTTTCAAGAAGGCTACGGGTCATTGCAGTGCTTCAGTGTATACCAGGACGTACCAAATCGTGCAGAAGACGATTTTATGCTTACCGGTTTGAGACAGGATGAGCATACAGCAAAAGCACCGGGCGTGTTCTTCGAGGAAGATCTTCAGAAACATCTTGTGAACAAGAAAAAAGAAGTCGAGGGTGTCGGRAAACGACTCCCCGTCTTGGTACCAAAGCTGCGCTTTTCGGTTCTAGATCAGGGCAGCTTAGATGCCAACGGGATGCCCATTGAAAACGAGGAAGAGACGCTGTGTATTGCCCCGGAGGTTCTTCACTTATCGAGATTTGCTCGTTTGTACAAGATGTATCCGGACAACCAATGCCAAACCCGTGTTGAACTGTGTCTCTACAATAGCACGATCGCAGAACAGCTGAAATGCAGGCCTCTAGCGCGCATGTGGAAAACCGTTGCTACGCTGCTCGATGCCTCGGGGTTGGACGAGCTCCCAGCCCACGATTCTGCGAGTCCCGCAAATGCCTTCCAGTTTGTCATTTTTCCAACGGTGAAGTCGTTGCTTTTTGAAAGGGCTGAAGCCGGTGATGTTCAAACAAATGTTGCGCTGTGCGAGGTCCTTCAGGTTGTTGATCCCGGTGGAGAAAAAACGCGTATTCCAGGTCTCGGAATACGATTGGTCCGGGAATGGTATTTATCGTACATCGATCTTTTGCATCAGATGTGTCTGTTCTCGGAGGCAGCATTTCTTATCAAACATTCGAAGGACCCTGCCATCGGTGCATTGAGCCAGCAATCTACAACGTAAGTAAAACTATTTTGGTACAAAAAGTGTACTTACCTCAGATTTTCCTAGCCAAAACCGACGAATCTTTTGTATCACARCGGGCTTCTGACACGTCTTTTTCATCCTCTATCTCAGATTCCACGAATCCTGTCCAAGATGCGGAAAACCCCTGGATTCGACAGCCGATACCTCCGGAGCCAATGGCGTGAGCAACGCTGGATCCTCCGGCTCCTCTCGGCAGGTTTGCAAGAATTGTCGCCGACGTGTTGGCATATGCTTTATTTGTCACGAACCAGTGAACGGAGTCTTTGTGTGGTGCCCGGGATGCGGGCACGGAGGCCACCTGGAACACGCAYTACAATGGTTTGGAGGTCTAGATGGTAGGGCCGTGAGAACTGTATGTCCCACGGGGTGTGGTCACAAGTGCAACTTTGTTCAGTTTGCGTCTACATTTCCTAGGACTATGAGCATGGCACTTTCGGACTCCTCCCCAATAGATCATACCACTCTCGCTATTCCAGGTCACCAAGCCAGGTGCATGCCCGCAACTACTTCTTCGCTGTACAATCTGGATAAAACATTCTAAGAGACACCGATTCAAAACGATRGACAATCAAGATTATCTACAATGCTATGATTACTACTATTTATGCAAGATGTACGAAGCAAATAGTAGGTCTGATTCTTSGMCAGCATTCTCTCTAGAATTCCCCCATAGTTGTWTTCATGTCCGCAACGGCCTTCAAAGCTAGGGGAAGGAGCACTGGCAGGAGTTCCCGGACGGCCTCGGGGTTCCCCGGCAGGTTKGCGATCAGGGTTTTGCCCCTGACCCCGGCCGTCCCCCGGGACAGCGCCGCCAGGGGCTGTTGGCTCCGGGTGTGCATGCCGCAAAAGGCCATCAGCCCGCTGCAGGAGCGCTCTASCACGGCGGCGGTCGCCTCGGGGGTGACGTCGCGCGGRGCAAACCCGGTTCCGCCCGTGGTGATCACCAGATCGAGCGGAGCGGCGGACGAGGACCATCCCGTGAGTTTTTGCTGRATGGCCTCGCTCTCGTCCGGGACGATTGCGGTTTCGACGCCTTCCAGCGTGGCTCCGGCGCTGCTGCTTTCGAGAATCGACTCGAYTGCCTGACGAACCGCGGGTCCCGATAGATCTCCGGTCTCGTAGCCTCCGGAAAAGGCTCGGTCGCTGACGGTCAAAATTCCCAAGGAAAAGGAAAGATCAGCTGGCAGGTCAGGTGGAGCAAAGGCACTGCTCGCAGTACTTTGTACAGCAGAGGAGRGTGYGTTTTCTGTGGCAGTTTTTGGCTTCGAATGGTCGATGCTGTCGATGTCTTCGCAGCACACATTCGAAAGAAGAGATGGTTTGGTTGTCGTTCCGTTGTTGTTGTCTTTGCTTGGATTTATTGCGCAGACSGGGGCWTCGGCTGTATTCTTGCCATTGCTGTCGACAGGCAGAGGTGGAGGCAGCTCCTCGGACCGCTTTGCTAGAAMCTTCTTGTCGTGGGYCGCCCACAGTGGTTTGCTCTCGTTGAATTTTTCCATTTGATCGTCCGACGCCTTTTGGGCATGCCGTTTCTTCCARTCGGGATACGCCATACCGTAAACATACTGTGCGGCCTCGTCATAACCCATGGCGTCYAGGGCYCGAACGATATCCTCGTTATCCTCTTCTCCATYGGCCGCCTTCTTCTGGATGCTATCGGACAGCTTACGGGCTTCCACGACCATCCACTGAGACAATGGGCAGTGTTTGTTTGAACAGGCGATCGRCGATCGGTTAGCAAAATCTCCGAAMATACAAACCTAGGAACACCACACTACATGTAGCATCGTTCGATCTATTCAATTCCACAAAGTCCCAAACTTGYGTTCTCATTTCGTGACAATCCACCACTCACCTTGGAGAGGCAGTTCCGACAAAACCCAGAGACGGTCATCAAATCGATGTTTTGCACTTCATCGCTTCGCTCTCGCAGATGCGTACAAAGTTGTTCGAAAGCTCCCGATTCCAGCCGCTTGATAACAGAGGGGGGGAGATGGGTTTCCACGTAGTTTGGATTGTCGATTTCAGTCGCCATGGTTAAGTCGTTAAGCGATTGTATGTAAGGACTAAATCCAAGTGATGGACAATCATCAGGATAGGAC
>CAACVS010000395.1:39365-66166 GCA_900660405.1 Pseudo-nitzschia multistriata
TGTTGTGCAAGAGATGTAGAGGACAAGACGCACCTATCCTTCACAGAAGTGCAAGAGCAACGAAAGAAAACACGAATATCCCTTCTAGTAATTCGCTTATATAGCTTGCGTAACCTTTTGCAGCAGTAAAATCAGTGGGATCGCCATCAGAAGTGATAGGACGTMAGTCGACGATATATATCTGCGTTCATATTAAGGCTCGAAAGGGAACTGAGGAGCCCGTTTGAGTCACTACAAATTCTCGGGCCAGTGTCTCTGAATCGGAAGCACACGAAACTTCAACTTTTGACTGAAAACTGAGCCAAACATCACATGATGCTTCGTTCCGGGGGAAAGAAATTTAAGGCGGCCCTGACCTCGGGTCCTTGCCGAAGATATCTTTCATCGTCGCCACCGGTGGCTGCAGCGGCCGCCGCATCGCCCGGYGACCACGSTTCGTCGTCGTCATCTTCTTCGATTCGTTATGCAATGCCTCTTTCGATGCTTTCTCTGGCGGTTGGATTTGCTGCAGGCCGCCTTTCCTTCCGATCGCCGGAAGAAGAAGAGCGGCTCAAGCAGTTGCCCAAGGGAAACCCGTTGGCCTGCTGTGGGGACAACCACACAACGGACGATGGTTCGCAGGCACACTCTCACTCGCACTCCCACTCGCACACGCACTCTTCCAATTTTTGGAAAACGACGAGCTGTGATGCTCCTCAGTTGTCCGAGGAGCACCAACAACTTGTCAAAACGCTCCGGAGAATTGTCGGGAAAGATTGCTTTCTGGACGGCCGGGAGATAAACACCGAAACCACGGCCTATCTCAAGGGAGCRCGCATGGGAAAGGGAACCGCCCTGGCAATTGTCCGGCCCACCAAGCTGAAACAGATTCAGGACATCGTGCAGGCCTCGGTCGATGCCGGGTGTGCCGTGCTGGTGCAGGGATCCAACACCGGCCTGACGGGTGCCTCCGTCCCAAGGCCACAATCGGACGGACGGCCGACGGTGGTGATCTCCATGAAGAACTTTGACACGATCTTTCCGATTGATGGCGGAGAAAAGGTGGTCTGTCTCGCGGGGGTAGGACTGGCCTCCCTAAAACATTTCGTGGCGGACAACTTCCCCGATCGTGAATCCCATTCCATCTTGGGGTCGACGTTTCTGAATCCAACCACCGCAGCTGGTAAGTGAAATGGTTWGACTAGGCAATGCTCTGGCTTAGGSTTATTATTGAAACAATGTRCTCAAGTYACCACTTTCTTTTTGTGTGTTCTTTMAAAWATGTATTTCATTCACATTTATCAGGTGTTGCGTTTGGTTCTGGGGGTACCCAGAGCCGCAAGGGCCCAGCATTTACCGATCGGGCTTTGTATTTAAAGGTGGTACCRGATAAATATGGTAAGCACATCGTTAAGGTGGTCAATACATTAGGAATCGAAGACCTAGATTCGGAAGAGGGCGAATTTGTTGCCAACAAAGCGTTGGACGGAGTCATTCCCACACTCGATTCCTACATCGATGTTGTAAAGAACGAACAGGACAACACTATGAAGAAATCCAACAACACGTATGGGAAAGACCAATGCCACGACAAAAAATACAAGGAGAAACTATGCTCCCTGGACAATAAGATGAGTCGATTCAATGCAGATACCAGTGGCCGTGACTGCAACCGGTCGGAAGGCAAGGTCCTCATTTTGGCCACGGTGCACGATACCTTCAAAGCACCCACCAAAGCAAAATCCCTATGGATTTCTTTCGATAGCTTGGAGCTGGCCACAAAGTTCAAAACGGAGGTCTGCCTCGACAGCCCAGAAGATCTGCCTGTGAGTTGTGAGTACATGGATCGTGATTCCTTCGATGTCATCGACGAGGCGGGTAGATTCATGGGGCACCTGATCAAGTTTTTTGGTTCGGCCAGCCCGGTGGTAAGCGCTGGCTGGGCAATCAAGCTGAAGATCGAAGCACTCGATATTCGGGGAGCTTCGACCTTTCCGGACACTGTCCAATACTATTTGAATAACTTTCTTCCCGCCGTTCTTCCCAAGGAAATAATGAAAATGGGTTACGCCCGGGATCATCACATTGCCACTACGGTCGGCGACTTYAATGGAAGTTTGRGYCGTTTCGAAGAACGTTTCGAAAAGTTCTGCAAAGAAAACGAGGGAAAGATCGATKTCTACGAATGYAAGACAAACTCCGAAAAAAATGGTGTCACCGCCTTTCGATTCATCGCGGCTGCTGCCTTCAAAACCTATTGCGTCGGGACCGGCCTCCAGGGGTACAGCGTTGATTATGCCCTGCCAAAGAAGGATTCGTCGTCGCCAAAACTGCCAGAAYCCAACCAACCGGTCAAGCGGATGAGATACAGCCATTTCCTGTGCAACGTTGTGCACGAGGATCTTGCATACGAACAGGGAGTGGACACCCACGCTGCCAAGATGGAGCTGAAGCACGTGGTAGACGAAACGTATCACGGACGATTGCCGGCCGAGCACGGCCACGGGACGGAATACCACGCCCCRAAGGACACGCAGAAACGCTGGATGAAAATGGACCCCCTGAATGTCATGAATCCTGGCGTTGGTGGATTGTCGACAAAATATCGATACGAAAAGGAATAAAGCAATTCAAATCGAGCGCTTTTCGAACTCYCGAGGTCTCAATCATTATGATAGAATATCCTGGCACCGTCGATGGAAATCAATTGATATTGTGTATTTTTCTAAACTGTCTAGAGCTTTTCTATTTGGAAGAGCGCATCAGAATTCGCAACATACGTCCAGGATTACAAATAATTTGAAACAACATTACAAAACGATAGTTTTTCTCCCGTATTTTTGTAGAAAATAAGCGACTGGTTACTTAATTCTGGTGTCTTTACCACTGTCACCCCGTTAGTATGCTGTGCATTACAGACCCCTCGTTCATTCTTCTCAGTTCATTGGCAGAAAGCGTCTTTCCCGTTGAGGCAAATCGAAAAGAGATTCAAAGAGAGCGTTCAGGAATGCCTTATCCGGCTTGTAAGAAGGACACGGTGTGCCGTAATACGCTTAATTGTTTCAAAGCAAAAAAATACTATTGATAAAAACCAAACATCAGACGTGACATAGGTGCTTCAATTGGGATGGCATCCGTGGTTTTTGCGTGCTTTTGTAGCATGATCCATACAGCTTTCTTTCCATCTATTCTCTATAGCTCGAATAACAATAGCTGCACACCTCCCCCGGGCATCCCAGCAGGCCGCTGGCCGTAGCAAGCGGGGCAGAAGCTGCAACGGGTGGTTGCGGGTGCCGTCCTCCTCCCCTGCCCACTCGCTCGGCAAAGCCCAGGAACTTGCGTTGCCGTTGCTTTTGCTTTCTCCTCTTCCCCCACGGTCCCGGGCTCGCACCGGCGTCGCCCGGCGGAGCGGCCTCCGACGCTTCCACAACCCCGCTGACCACCCTGCTGACCAGGACGTAGTTGATGACCGCGAAGGAAGCCGTGGTGATCCAAAAGGCCGCGAACTTCTCGAAGCCCCTGCCGATGAGAAAGCTGTTGAGGCCGGTCGCCCCCACGAGACCAAAGCCGTAGACCTTGAACTGCCCCCACAGCGTCAGACAATATTTCTCGTACGTGTCGATGGTGTCCATTCCGTAGACCAGAAAGGCGTAAAGCAGGTGCGTCGTGACGATCTGCACCAGGTAGGCCGAGAAGAAGCTCAGGCCGTCCTGGTACTTCTCGATCCCGTCCAGGAGGAAGGAATATACCTCCGTCGAGGCGATGAGTATGTGCGACAGGCACTGGAAAAAGACCTTCTCGAGGTAAAAAAACCCGAGGTTTCCMAGGTTCCCGGCCACAAAGAACCGAAATACCTGCGGCAGGTGCAGCCAGGCGTGGTAGACCCCCACCAGCGGRTTGCGGTGGTTGTTGCCGTTGCTGCCCGCGGTGTCTCTCGCCCGCGGCTCGGTCTTTTCCGAGCGCCACCCCTGCCTCCCGCGGCGGTGTGGCGGGCCGTGCAGAAAGGGGTCGTCCCCGCCGCCCCGGCCCCGATGGCCCCGAAAGACCGCCAGCGCCAGGCTSGCACCGGCGGCGGCAAAGGAAGACCCGCTGCCCGTTATCGCTCCGCCGAGGACAACGGAGGGGGCCGCGGCGGCGAGACCGGTCATTATAGACGCTTCGAGATTTTTTTSGTTTGTGTCGCTTCTCGCGGTGTTCCCGATCGGAGGCTGCGTTGCTGTTGCTTTGTTGCGCAGTTGTACAACAGTGCGGTATGGGATTCGGATGCATACGTACTCGTACTCGTACTCGCACCGAAAAGAAAAATGGAAAAAAGGATCGCCGTTTTGGCGAGGAGAGACTGAATGAATCTGAATCGCGGGAGGAGATTCCGAAAAACACACATAATTCGTCGAAGATTTTTTTGTTGAAGCTCCGGGGTGTCAGTCAGTCGGGGAGGAAGTGAAGGGCGTCGTCATGTTGAATCGGACACGAATGAATGAATKARTGAATCAACCAATCTCACAACCAATCGATCGAACGAGTCGGAAACTTTCATGACATGACGGAATGATTCGATTGAGTCAAAAATGTCCCGTCTGCCTGTGCATCTTGGCGGTGCGGCGCGGAGGTGAGGATAAAAACCGTTGCTTTGGTTTTTCTGAGAGCTCATCAGGCACTGTTCAAAAACCCCAGCGAGTGGCCACCGTTGAGATTGTACGAATAYTAACGAGACTGTTTCCCCAAAAGGCTTTGCGCCGGTGCAAACATAACATACCGTACGTACCTTACAGACTCAACCATTCGAACAAACAATAATTTGCCGAAACAGTCACCGTCACTGGAAGGGATTCAAAGCAACACACAAACGACTCAGCTCCACGTAGTGAGGTAACCACAGCCCTCGGCCGTCCCATCCGTCGCGACGAAAGAGCCTCGCCGTTTTGCCCCCGAGGTCCTGCAAGCAGSAGCAGCAGCACCCGCGTTATTTCGCTCCGTCTCCCGCCGATAACGCAGAGACCAGTATCGCGTTGCAAAAATGTCCGACCYTTCTAGCAAGACGTCCTCCGTGGCGCTCGTCGATCGCAAGCTCACCCCCGAGGAGTCCCGCGAGCTGAAGATCCTTTTGCTTCCCTGCTTCCACGCCCCCGGCAGCGACAGCTCCGATGTAGCCCCCGAGGACATTAACGACTTTCTGGACTACGTCGTGGCCATGGTCAACAATAACAAGGACGTTGGCTACATGATAAAGGAACTTGTCGGGATGGAGATGGAATTCTGCAACCAGGCCGTGGCCGAGAAAGTCGGTGAGGAGCTTTCGGGATTCTTGGCAAAGATCTCCGGGGCGGGGAACACCACCGGAGATGAGCCGTCGGGGACCATTGCGTCTCTGAAGGTAGGTTCCGTGTTTTTTTTTGTATTATTCGTTGTGTCTTAAAGAGCATATCCGGCAGCGGGTTTGGATTCTCCCGTGCTTACCAATCTGTGTACTAACGCCGCGTTTCGTTTTGTTTGGCATTGTTCATGGAAAACGACAGCCGAGCTCGTCGGAAAAGGGAAACGCTCTGACCATGTCCGGTGCTCTCGGGGCCTCTCGAGAGGGCGGCCGCAACAAGAACTTGGACAACCAAAAAGCCAAACAAGGCGATAACAACAAAAACAACAACAACAAAGCCTCCAAGCGAGACGACCGTAGGAATGACCGTGACGGCCGCAATTCCAACCGCAGGGGCCGCGGCGACCGAGGCCGCGGGGGACAGCCGCGAGCCACACACAGAGAAGCCTTTGACCGGTTGGCCGGTGGAACCAAGCGAGAYGGCCACCGCAGGGGCCGTGGCGGGGACGACGGCGACCGCCGCCACCGTAGGGAGGACGACCGGCGCGGAGGAAGGGGGAGCCGAGACGACCGACGCGAAGGCAGGGGGGGCCGGGACGGCCGCATGTCCGGGAGCCGGAGGCCCCGTGATGCCTACGAGGAGCGAGGCCGGGGCCACCACGACGAGGGACGCGGAAGGGGCGGCCGAGGCCGGGGTGGAGACGGAGCCCCGAAGCGTCAGCGATACGACGACTACTACGACGAGGGCTACGGTGGCGCTGGCTACTACGACGAGGGCTACGGGTACGACGGCTACTACGACCACTCGTACGGAGGCCGTGGCCGATTTGGACGGGGCCGCGGCAGGTTCGGAGGCCGTGGCGGGCGGGGCGGCCGAGGACGGGGCCGTGGCCGTGGCGAGGAACCGTCTACCGGAGAGGCGGCCGCTCCAGCGACCGAGACCACGGCTTCCGCTGGTGCGCCGGCCGCGGACGCCGCTTACCACCCGTCTCCGCTCGTCCAGGCCTCTTACAGCGGCCGCGGCGGCAGATTTGGTGGGAGGGGGCGCTTCGGACGCGGCCGCGGAGGCCGAGGCGGAAGAACTCACGTGGTCAACATGATCCAGTCCAAGACGTGGGTCCGGAAAAAACCGGAGGACGCGGCTCCCGCACCGGCCCCGTCCTCGTAGGGAGATGCTCCTCTACCAGCGGAACAAGAAAAAACGGCTGCCACACCACACCGGCGACGGCGTGCCACGCAACCCTCGAGGCAAATCGTGGATGCCAAGTGGTGTTGGCGATGCATTGCGCAGTACCATTCGTAGAAGACGAAATGGAAGACACCTAAGAGAAAGGAAAACAAAGAATAAATACATTTGATGCATTTGGAAAAAAATACTGAAAAAAGGAAAAAAAAATAAAGAAAACATATTTGATGCATTTGAAAAAAAAATACTGAAAAAAGAAAACCGAACCAAAACATACTTTTGTGGGAATCCATCCGATCTAGAAAGAAAGGTTCGCCCCAATGGACCTGTACCCATGTAGCAAAACTGCTACCTTGCCTCCACATGTACGTGAYTAGTACAAACTCCTCCATGTCCTACCAACGACCTATACTGTACACGGCGACGCCTTCAGATCGCATCGAGTTGTATGGGATGAAACGAAAGGATACGGAATCCGGGTGGCTAGGTCGAATCACTAACATTTCGTGATTTATTGCTTTCTTGTTTCCACTTTGTAATTAGCTTCCCTTGCCAACAGGCGGGTGCACCTGCCCGGAGCATGGCGTGTAGCTAGAGCATGAATGGACGAATGGACTCTGTTTCTGTTCTGCCTTGAAACTTCGACCAACCGGGAAATCTGAAATTGCTGCATCTATAATTACTACTCGTCAATCAACCAAACAAACAACTGGAAATGAATCTCAGTCTGCGGAATGYATAATATCKATTGTGCGATAGAACACAATCGATGTAGTTTCTAACGCGTGTTGCCGCTGTTTGGAGAAAACACTGCAACTGCCTCTTGCATATCTACCAAGAAGATTTCATGGTGACGCAGATTGATTTTGCTGCATCTGCGGTATACGAAAATGGCAGTTAGATAAATAGTTGGGGCACAAGTATGATTACGGTACATCGAAACACTATGGTTTCTTCATTGCCTAGTGCAACCTTGAGAWATGGTTAAAATTCTGAAGTCAATACTAACAGGTTGTAGTCAAGTAGATAAATTATGATATGCAAATCATACTACATGTAATCTTCTTACTGATACCATTACTACCCTCAAAGTTCAGGTGAAAAACTAGATACCAATCACCACTCGAGTGAAGCATCCTTCTCTAGCTCTTCTAGCACGTGTTGACATTGCTTCATCGATACTACTTGTATTCTTGTATCATATTGCAGTAGTCCGAAAGCCGACGAGTTCTGCTGCCCTCCTGAGCACGGGCAACAAAACACCACTGCCTGTTTCTCCCGCACGTGGCCAATAACATTTTAATGACTGTTGAAACGAGAACGCCTACTAATCCTGCCAAAAATAAACGGCGCTTATTGGTTCATCCTTGAATAAATGTCTGTGATATCTTGCTATGAGGTTCTTAATGGATTTGTTCTTAAGTGAGTAGAGCAACAGACAAGCATTGACGAAAATAGCTTACTCTAGTGAGGAAGTACTGTCCGGAAGACATAGGCGAAGAAGAGAATATCAACATGAACAATCATCGTCGCAAAAATTTCATTCCAACAGACCAAAATTTTGTGAGGGCGCGTTCCAAAAACTGAGACGCGCGAGAAAAAGTCATATAAATTTGTCGAAGACAGTCATGTAAATTTGGCGCTCAATCCGAGTATTTAGGCGATGATTTCTGTTGCACGCGCAGGGCASTTCTAATTTTATCGACAACGGAAACCGGAGACTTGTACACTCGAGACGCTTACACCGGCATGAGACCCTGTCCCGTCCCCAGTAACAGTACTCGCCCATCATCAGAACAGAAAATGCGAATTTTATGTGATCCTGKGTTACCTCACACTTCGTCAAATCGTCACAAATAGCGACTCCAACAAACGAAAAATCACCTTCATTTCAAACGATTAAATTTTACTAAATTTCAAATACAATGAAGGTAAACACCATCCTCGCTGCAGCAACTCTTCTCCCCCTGGCTTCGGCCAGAATCCGTGGATTCGATGCCAGTGATACAATCGAGATCAACGACTTGGAAGAGCGCCTCCTGGCGTTCTCCCTCCCTGGGGAGGCAATGAACGTCACCGACCCTGCCGATGACGATTTCGATGCTGACTTTGAAATCGAAACTCCTAAGGGAAAGAAACCCAAGCCCGGAGCTGCCAAAGTAAAGATCGAGAAGGGAAAGAAACCYAAGAAAGCCGACAAGTCAAAGAAATCTAAACTCGCCAAGCCAGATAARRAAGCCAAGTCAGCGAAGGAAGCCAAGTCAGCGAAGGTAGCCAAGGAGGGAAAAGCCGAGAAGTCAGCGAAGTCAGCGAAAGAAGGAAAGTCAGCAAAGGAATCGAAATAAGCGTCTTGTTTCAGCGAGGAGGAACCGCTCCAGCTAAATCAGACCAGTCATTGGAAACAGGAAGAAGACGATCCGCAGCTTCAAACGGTTTGCGTCGTAAGTGGAGTCCAGGCGCTGGAAATGGTTCGATTCGTGCTGAACCACCGGRTGTATTGACCACTTCTAATGCGGAKGCGGGATAATATTTTATGTAAAAGTTGTTTGAATAGAGTTTTTTCAGCTGTACCCTGTCATATTTCATGTGCATCATGTGAGTAGAAAAGGACTATTCGGCGTTGTTTCAAAATGGCGCAGATCAAAGGTATGCATCCGAGTRGATCCCATTTGTCTTCATAGTAGTTACACATCTCCCGTTAGACGGCCGAAAAATGCCATGAAAAATATCAGCCATAGAGTACGAAATAGCAGGAGGGAATATGTTCTCATACCTTGGGCAAGGGTAAAATACTGCACAGAGGACAYATTAAATATGCGTGTGTTCATGTTCATGGTTGATGCTGAATATATATTTATCCAAATCTCATATCATCAGTCATTATCAAACATTACAATCTAGAGGACTTGTTCTTCAAACCCAAGGTCTTTGTCTATAAGGGATACAGATATAGACACAATCAAACGGGCCCAGTATGAGCTTTAAATATAATATGAACTATTATTCACATGATATTCTGAACACAACAAGTTTTTGAGTGGCGCCTTATTCAAATGGCATTGCAAGAGATTCCTTCATGGATTCAAAATGGGCTGATTTAATATGCTGCAACAAAAAAATGCTCGCCTCTCGTCATCTCCCTCCCCCCCAACATTGATCCACTCTAGTCATCGAGTTTCGGAAATGCTTGTGTTCTCATCACAAACGAATGGTTTGAAAATCAGTCTAGCACGGATCGCTGCTTGTCACCAAACCGAAAAGTAACGAAACTGAAGAGGAGCAAGATTGTTCTTTGCCTTTCACTGTACTCCGCATTTCTAGAGCAAACAATTCCGGCGCCCTATCTGCTTCCTACATCCACGAGGGTAAACGAGTGGATAAGATGGCTGCAATAAGACAGCCATGGTAGTTACCGCAACTAGCTAAGTTTGGAAGGTGTGGATTGCCYATTTGCTACAGTCAGTTTGAAAGGAGTGGGTTACCCATCGCCGCCGCGCTGCTCCAGAAACGATTGCGGCGGACGGAGCAAGTAGTAGCGATTGCCTCGTTCCGATGCTTTCTTGCTTTCCAAACATTCCACCACCCAGGAGGGATCCCACACCAGGGACGCTTCTTCCTCGGTCTCCCGGATGGCACCCTCCAGGCTGGTTTCCCCCAGGTGCCGCTTGCCGCCCGGGAGGTCCAGCTCCAGCGAGGACCCGTCGTCGTACCCGATGACGAACCACCAGGACGGCTCRTCGCCGACGTCACCGGGTGCAACCGCGGGCGGCTTGCGGTGGCTGCCGWGCTTGGTGCCGTTCTGGGTGAGAGAGAGCGCCGAAGTCAAGTGGTGGCCCAGCTCGATCCCTCCGGAGAGCCGGTCGGCGGTCGGCTCCGTCCCAGCGGAAACGCCCTGGCCCGACAGGTGGCAGAGGATGGTTTCGACGGCCCCCGCGTTTTGGGCGCGGGTTTTCGCCCTGTGCAGATCCCAGAGGGACGATCGGGGGAGGCCTGCAACAAAGTGGGCGTGGTCGTGATGGAGCGGCCCGTCGGCCCGCCGGTTCTTCGACCGGAGGCTTTCCTCGCGGACCGCATCGATCGCTTCGAAGGACGGGGAGGCGACCAGGCAGAAYCCGTTGGGCTCGTGGCCGAAGAGCAGGCACCCCGCGCAGCTGAGCTTGAACGAGCTCTCGTCGACAGGCGTCGTTCCTCCCTCCGAACCGCCAAATATTTCGGCCCGGAGCTTTCGCTCGGCCCCCCTTGGATCCTCTTCGAATCGGTCCAGGCTAGTATCGGAACAGACGTAGAGATACCGCTGCTTCGTATCCGGAACGACTACGAGGGCGTCGATCTTCCCGTCCTCCGTTATCGTGGTTCCCTCTATGGTGGCCTCGCTCTGCCGGACCATGCGCAGGAGCTTGGGGCAGTCGCACATGGGTTTGTGGACCTTGTACCGCAGCGCCTTGCAATCGCGATGCATCCCCGCAAAACCGTTGGCTCGGTCCTCTTCTCCGTCACCGGTGYAGTATACCTTCAATGGTAGCTGCCCCCGTTTCCCCCCCTTGTCGTAGGCTTTCTTGTGTTGGTTGTTGTAGCTGTTGTTTCGTGTGTGGTTGTTCTTTTTGTTGTGATTGCGATTGCTTGTTTCGCCCCATGTTCCCCGACCTTTCTTCGGTTGAAAACGATGATTCCTGATCGGTGCGTCCTTGATCGATTTGTCATTGGGATGGAGATCTTCCGCATTTGCTCCCTTGGCTGCATTTGTTGAAGCAGCAATTTCGTTGGCTGCTCCTCTGGTTCTCGAGCCGGAGCCTCTACCTCTACCTCCGCCTCGCCCCCGGCCACGACCACGGCCACTTGAGCTTTTTCGACCGTGGTATCCTGCTCCGATGTCGCGTTCGCTCATTGTTTGTCTCGTGKTTTTTCTTGTAGAGTCGATGGTGGTGGTGATTGTTGTTCTTGCTCTAGTGGTTGTGGCRGTRCTTGCGGTTGCCCTCAGCCAGGAATGGCGTCGCGTTGGTGGTAAACGAGTGTGGTTTCGAAGACAAACACGAAACATTCCCTAGAACATTACAKGGATGCCTTGGGGCTTCGATGGTGTGTTCTTTGATCGAGCAACGATTACCCTGTCCTCCTACCTGATCTCCAGCATGAGCAACTTTTTATTGCAGGACATCAAATCAGCAATCGAGGAGAGCAAAACGCCAACCAATCTCTCTCTCTATTTCCTTCGGAAGGTGAGATTTTTAATTTTTAATTTTCCAATAGTTCTACCCTTTGTGACCCTAAATCGCACACTGGTTAACGTGGAGTTTCATACTGTACAGTACGTACCGTATTTACATACAGTACGTACATACGTCAAAGACGGATACGGTTTTTCGTAAAGCACCGAACATTTCTTCAATTAGTCGAGAAGAAAATGTGAGCCTAAATCACGAGTAGAGTGTGAAATTGGAAAATTTTGAGTTTAACTACAGTACAGTAATATTGTTGGTAAAAGTTCACTGATATCTGGCAAACGAACAAAGTTGCTGTGAATAAAGTGCAGCATTAAGGTGTTATCTATCGATTGAAATTCCGGGGCTCCAACAGGATACCTCTCCCGTACCCCGTTTCATTCTTGYTGTTTGTCTTGCATTGCATTTCTTCTCCGACTAGGCACTGACAACAAGTTTCTTTGCCATGCGATAGTACTTGCCRTCCGGGTTCAGCTCGTCACTGCCGCTCTCGAGGAGTTTTTGGAGCTCCTTGTGGAGTGAGGAGATCTCGTCTTCCATTTTCTCTACTTCCTCCGCGAGAACCTCTTTTCGCTGAAGGACGTAGCGGTTTTGTGTTTCCCGTTTCAGGGTCCTCAGTTCCGATGCACGCAACCGGTGCTCGCACGCCAGGCTAGAACAGACCGAAAAAAAGCAGGGGAACCATTAGTGGATATGAGCCGGACGATGACGACGAGGATGACGACGATGGACGAGTCGAGTGCCAGCAATTTGAACACGAAAACGATGCCRCATTTACCTYTTCAGTGTCTTCGCTTTGATCATGATAGATCGCTCTGTGCCGGTCAAAGATCCGCTTTCTGGGTTGTGATCCATTGTGATATGTTTTGGAATGCGATGCCTTGTTGCGTCTCCTTGTTGGTTGCTGTTTTGTGATTTGGGCCTCTCGAAATTTATGACACGACAAGATACCAGAGAGTGATCGCCTTGCTGAGRTGCAAGGGTGGGGAATGATCRGGACTAATATACGCTTCTACAGAGTAGTGGTAACATGATTCATTGCGAAAGACCATTGCCGCCAAAGTCTGGAATGAGATTCCCGTTCGYGATGACGGTCTTCGTCGTTTTGGCAACATTCACTGGGTTTTCCACTAAAATCTAAAACGGCGCGCCCTTTTTCATGCACGACTGGGCAGTCGCGTACTTCATCCGGGACCTTAACCGTATGCACCCGTACGTTTCGTACGGTAGGGTAAATCGTACGGTATTTGACATTCTTCTAAGCAGTTCGAAAAACGAAAAACTGTACCGTAAAAGATGTTTACGATCACGATTCTTGTGCTTGAATCCGGGACTGACACTCATCAACCCTAAAACCGGCCTATTTTTCATGCGAATGATAGTAATAGCCTAATCTACCGCATGGTGAGGATATTCGTGTGCTTCACACGCGTTCCTCGCTATAAAATGGCAAAGATACTTTTGCAGCAAATATTCTACTCCTGTCGTAATGTACCAGGTACCGTACAGGTGGGCCTTACGCAAAATATACCTTTTTGTGCACAATCTTCGTCCATAATTGTCTGATCTCAACTTCAGCGACACCACGGCAACCTATAGAAAAGACCATGAAGAACACCATGAAGCATCGCCAGCTWTACCTGYACCTCTTGTTCTGCGCCGTCGTCCCGCGCTCGGTTAGTGGCCATTTCTTTTGGGCAGAGACCGACCAGGACGCCGATCATCTCACCGTAGCATTTTCCGAACACGCGGGGGTTCCGGACAAGGTAGTGGAGAGGTTTGCCGATCGCGTGGAGACCATGGCGTACCACAACGGAGATACCACCAAAAACGTTGCCCTGGCCCTGAACGAAGAAAATAACCTGCTGGAGGGAAACCTACCGGGGTTGTATCCTCCCGGTCCAGCCTTTGTTTCTGGATACCTGGACAATGGCCCATACGAACGATTCAAGGACGTCCARTTCTCGTTTGGAGCCCAGATCTACGACAGCGAGGCCGATTACGATGGTTTCTTTCGGCCGCTCCTACGGGATGTAGGATATGTCCCCACGATTGTGATGCGAAACTGCGGGGGCAGTCCCGGMAAAGGATCGAGCTACCAGTTCGACGTCGCGGGGCTCCCTTCGCAGGGACCTTTTGGGGTTTGCCTGTATCGCAAGGGTGGGATCCTTCTGGACTGCGGGACCTTCTCGCCTCCWCAGGTWCAAGAGCYGCGGGGAGAAGATGCACACGGGGCAACGCCAACATCCGTCGATAGGTTTCGGCGATTGCGCGGTCGCGATGTCGCCAACGGTGACAGAGGAAATAGCTACACWATGAACCTTTCGATGGATTCAATGTCAATCGAATCACTAGACGAACCATCCTTGGCATCTCCAAATCTTATCTACGCACTTGCCAATCAGACAGTTGTCGACGACGCATCCGGGGACATCAGTATCTACATCGCCTCCACAAGCGTCTACTTTCAGGGACCATGCCAAGCGGATTTCTGAATCGTGCTCCATGGTTGAAATATCCTGTTTATAAATCATTTTCTGAATGAAAGTCACCAAGTGCCCTCTTCTATGTAGACTCAAAACACTTGTTGTTTCAGCCCGTAAAACTACTCTCTTGGTTGCTTGTGCTTGGCTAGAAGAGCATCCTGTGAGCCCAGCAAATGGTCCTCAAATAGTACACTTTGAGAATGCTAACTCACACCCATGCCTTCTGCCTCCTGCATCAGGAGTGATGTCAGTACAGTAGGTGACTCTCAGTAATAGTAGATCACATTCATCTTCCTCTACTACTAGTACTAGTAGTATCATTTTCTTCTAGTTTTGTGTTGAACAATTTTCCTCACCTACATCATCACCAAGTTTTCGTAGTAATTGCCTCCTTGGAAGAGGTGTACTAGAAATGCTATTATCATTACTAGTACTAGTACTAGTAGATTATTAGTTACTTAGTCAAACCTACTCTGACAAATTGCAATCTAATCCAGAGAATGGTTTTAGACAACATTTCTCTTCTTTTTTTACTGACATCTTACCGTGATGCCATACCGTCGAGACGCAAGACTGACTCAACATTCAACACTCAATACTCAACATACCGGTACTCTTAATACATACGTACTTGTACTTTCGTCGAGTACGAAATACGTACGAGTACGTACAGTTAAAACGTAAGTATGAAATACATAAAAGAAGTGCGCTACGCGGTACTTTACCGTACGGTACTGTAATTCAAATCCGCCAATCATACTGACGAAGGACAAGCCCGATAGCCATGGCTTCTTCGACAGGGACGCTGTGAAATTTTACGGTGCTCCTTTACTGTACCGTACGTACGGCACCGTATCGTATGGTACGATAAACGATGAACGGGTGTTTGAAGAAAGATTTGAGGTTATTCACGAGCTACTCGTGATTATCTTTGATCCACGTATTTATTCCCGCATCCATGACATRTGGTAATACAAGTTCTCTGCCACCCGTACGTACATTGTACGTTTAATACTGTATTCCTTGTACCTCTACGTACTACGGTGTACATGATGTAGAATACTGTTAGGACTCCAACGCTAGTTCAACTCCGAGCTTGTTCTCCGAGTTCATTTAGTGATGAATCTTCTCGAATCTCCTAAGCAAAGTTTTATCGTTCTTTCTCTGGTTGACCCAGTCACCACGCATCGAAACAAGGAATCTCAACGAATCAAAGCACCTCTCGAATCTCTGCTCACCTCGACAAACATGACACTCCTCGCCCCAAATTACTTAATCTTGGTTAACGAACGCATGAGAATCAACGGMAAGATTGAACATGAAGAATCTTAACGAATCAATCATTGCGCATCACTGAAYCTGCACTCAGCTGCCGTTCAACAATCAAGAAGTCGGCACTGTGTTGAAGGAGTACGAGTAGACCTCGTTCTCCTACTCACTACTTGGGTACTCATACCCCATGAGCCGAACTCAGTGGTGATTCATTGAGGAACGTTAACTCCGCATCAAAGAGGACTGAATACGAGTAGTCGAATCTCCATTGATGAGTTCGTTTAGGCAATCAGAAGCAATGACGCCCATAGTTCTAACAAAGCAACAAAAYCCTCCTATGACAGGCTTTCCGATAGGAACTTTGATAACGGAACAAACCGAAATGCAGAACCAACAGGAACAGCAACATGCTGATAGATCAGAGCTTGCCGGACAGGGCCTTGTGCCGCGTGGGCTTGTTTCCCATGTGCCTGTGTCGATCATCAGTTCTGTTGACTCTCGTGCGTCTTCTTCTAGCAGTCTGTCCTCGTTGTCATCCAAAGAAGGATCAGAGAACGGGGATACTTTATCTAGTAAYTCTCGACTTGCCGAAATCAACGGATGGAAGAGCTCAAACATGGAGATTACTCCACCTGCACAAGATTCAACGGCAAGTGCTGAGTTTCGTAAGATAGAATCCACTAAGAAGCGGCCTTTCAAGAAAGCACTCATCGATGCTGCCAATATGCRTTCACATGGTGCCTTCTCTCATTCGGAACCGCAAACATTGCTCAGTACGAGTCCCAAGAAAAAAGTCCGGAAGTTATCGAACGATTCATCCACACAAGCAACCGCACGAGTCATCTCGCCACCCCTGCAGCAGCAAAATCAGCAACAGAAACCTATGCAGTCCCATCTGATGCTTTTGGCGCGAGAAGAAGACGAAGCTCACCTTAGCCCACTTCATGTATTTGTTCGGAAACAAATCGAGGTATTCACTGCAACAACCACGGAGCTCACCGAACCAGCTCCGGGACGGAAGCAACCCATAAGGCTCCACCAAGTTGGGCTTCGATGCATCCATTGTCGCCATCTTACGACCAATACACCCCAAAAATCGAGAGTGAAGCGCGCCGTATGTTATCCCAGTTCCGTGGGAAGAATATATCACTCTGTCAGTGACATGAAATTTGATCACTTCAGCCTTTGCAAGGAACTTCCTCCCGATGTACGCAACACCTTTGAAAGCCTCAAAGCCGAATCAAAGCGCAGCAATGGCAAGAACGCGAATGGCAGCAAGAAGGAAAAGAAAACAAAGACGAGCAAGAAGGGGCAGACTTTCTCTTCCACCGCACAATACTATAGGACATCAGCTTCTCAAATGGGGTTAATGGATAGTCCAAGGGGGATCATTTATGTGCCTCTGAAACACAATAGCTCCTCYGAACGCTCAACAAACAGCCCCAATCTGGTTTCCGCAGCGATGTCCATGCAAAATCTCGTGCCACAACAACCTCTTCAAGCACTGTCCACCAAKAACACTTTTCACAACCATCTGAACCAGCCACAGAATCCATCGCTTCTTGCTTCTCAGGGTATATGCTCGACGAATTTTCTGCCACCAGATATTTCCCACTTAGTGKKAGCGAAGGACCATAGCAGCAGTATTGTCACAGAGATGGACCATAAAAATCTCACRGTTGCTATGAACTCTAGCGTTCTGCAATCGCTATTGATGAATGCAATTCTTGCAGGTGCCAACGCACAGAAGTCGATCGATGCTGCTTCCAAGGCCCTTGGTGGGGGCGGTTACAACCAACAAGCCAATACCACGTCTCCGTTGCTGCCCTCGGCCACCACTCCCGAGACCTCCACTGCGGCGCGACAGCTCGTACTTCCACTGGCTTCCCCCGAGGACGCCGGGGTTCTCAATCCGCTCCACTGCTTTGTCCGAAAACACGTGGAGCTTTTTGAAGCCGACGCGGAGGCTYTGTCCGCACCCGCACCCGGTCGCAAAGTCCGTGTCACCCTCGGCCAGGTCGGCATCCGGTGCGTGCACTGCGCCAAGAAAAATGCACCCGCAAAGGAACGCATCAAGCGCGCCGTTTGTTATCCCCCGAGCATCGATGGCATCTACCACTCGGTTTCCAACATGAAGTTCGATCACTTTGGGATCTGTCCCAACCTTCCTGCCGAAGCCAAGGCGGAGCTCGCCGCTCTTAGGACACCTGCCAGCGGCAGGCGCCAGGCAAGCAAGAGCACYAAAGGCAGCGGCAAACGAAGCTCGGGATCGAGTAACACCAACACGGGACACTATTATCGCGATTCGGCGATTGCCAAGGGSCTGGTGAACACGGAAAAGGGTATTCGGTTCGGGGATGTAGACAAAACACCTTCACGGAACAGCACTGATGCAGCTTCTGCTCCGGCGACAACGACAACAACCACTTCCGTATCTGACGATTCTACAACCGCCGTGACCGGGTTGCCCAATAGATCTGCCTCGCCGTCCTACCCGACCGGAATGTCGGTACTGATGATGGCCGCCGCATCKCATGCTACCCGGGTTTGAATTGCTTTYAGAATATTCATCGWGGGTACACSATTAGCTTTCGCGACGAAAGCTGTGTTCATTAATCAATGTTGTAACATTAAAGCCATGTATTAACTACACTAWCCTTCACCGATAACTCTTTTTTCACTGTGGSCCACTMGKSTGAAGTCCCCGTTTCGTAAGCAACTGACCCGCGTAGCACAGTGGGAGCAGCGGAGMGGGGCACAWTGTAGCCTTGGTGTTGCAAAACGAGCTTCCGGGTTTGTAGTGCAGCYGTTCACTGCTCCAMGAGCCATATGACCCTGCTGTTGYGGTTCTTCCGAAACCAAACAGCTACAAATGGGAGAAACGATACATTGTTATGATGRATAGCAATGACTAGAAGGAAACAATCTCCARCGCGAAAAGTTGAACAAGCTCTTGGTKYAATGCGCAACTAGAAAGACGTCAGCACGAGGTCGCCGACCGGTCCAGACACACGTTGGTGATCCAGTGCGTGTATTCCCCCACCTCGACCCCCAGCTCGCCCGCGACGTGCCCGATGAGGGTCGCAAAAAAGTGGACGTTCTTGACAAAAATGTTGGCGTTCTGCATCCGAACGATCCCGGTGCACTTGAGCTTTCCGTCCTCCAGGTAAAAGTGCAGCTCCCGGCAGCACTTGTTCTGGCCCCGGTCCCTCCAGTCGATGGTGGCCGATCCTRCCGTCGCGTAGGGGATCGGGATCACCGCCCGCTTGCTGAGGGGCTCRTTCCGGAGGCAGTCGACGACGTTGGCGATTTTTTCGGGCATTCCCTCCCGGTAGTCCCCCTGTGCACCGCCCCGCTCGTCCATCTGCCACCTGTCGCGGTCCTCTTCGGTGTAGTCCCAGCCCATGTTCTTGGCCGTGTAGTACTCGAGGGCCCCCCTGGGAAAGAGGTCCGTTTCGACCGTCGAGGCCGGGACGGAAATGTCCCGGATGACGCCGACGAAGTTCCTCACGACGAACTCTCCGCCGCCTCCCGCCTGGTCGTTTGTGGTACGCATCGCGTGTGCAGCAGCAGAGYATTAGGTGTCGGAAAAGAAAAGCRAACGAACAGCGAAYGAACAGCGAACGAGCATCGGCGTTTYGGCACGATCACCGAACCAAGCAACAAAACACGATGGAACGGAAGCAATCGACGCCAGGAATCCAACACACTGCGCAAGAACCAAAACAGAACAGAACAAACGGAAGCAAGAAAGGTATCTTTCGCCGCGGGACGGGTCGGTTGAAGACGAACRCACAGGATGCAGTGCGCTGTGCAGCGACCAGACAGAAGGCAGCGCAGCGCGAACGCGACGCAATGCGACGCAACCGKACGCACCGAGGTCAGCTCGACCAATCGAGCGTGGAGCTCTTTCGCCGTGGGGAATTGGGGATACCCAACGTTGAGATTATTGGAAGGAGCGCACTTGATGCCTTCGGATGACGACGACATTGTTGGGTAGTTGGGTGGGCCTAGTGTGTTGCGCAGTGGTGGGGGTGTTGCTGTACCATCCAGGCTTTTGCCGGTGCAAAGGAAGAAGTTGTGGAACGGAACCATTCCGAGAAGATTTTCGTTCGATCGAGAAAAGAAGATCTTTGTCTTTGTGGCAGCTTTCCCGCGCCGCGCCGCTTGAAACCTCATTTTCTTCGGCAGAGTCTATGAGGATCATATCCTCAACCCTAATGTTTCAAATTTCGAATATCATTTTTTCGSGGAGTCTTCGTGGTCACAGACGCAAAATTTTTCCAATGCTGGATGGAGCGATGACGACGGAATCAAGTGAAGTAGCGGGAAAAACAGGACGAGTGCAGTACGTACCAGTACCAGTACTCGTGCTCGTAGGATATTCGTTTCTCGAATTTGCAGACGAGCGACTTCCTGCCTTGGATTCTCAAATCCCCAACCGGCAACAGACTCCCTCCACAATTGTTGTTTCGTTCCCACCGCACAGCACCGCATAGCACTCTAACAAAATGACAGACGCCCCCGTGTACATGGCCACCGTGTCGGCCCCCACCAACATCGCCTGCATCAAGTACTGGGGCAAGGCCGATGCCAAGTTCAACACCCCCACCAACGACTCGGTGTCCGTCACCCTCGACCAGAGCGACCTGCGGGCCGTGACCACCGCCGCCGCCTCTCCGAAATTCGAAAAGGACCGCCTGTGGCTGAAYGGGGAGGAAGAAGAGGGTGCCTCCACCAGCAAGCGCTTCCGGGCCTGCGTCGACGGGGTCAAGCTCCTGGCGGCGGACCCSGAGAAGTGGAAGGACCTCAAGGTCCACGTCTCGAGCTACAACACCTTCCCGACGGCCGCCGGCCTTGCCTCGAGCGCCGCCGGGTACGCCGMCCTGGTGGCGGCACTGGCGGAGCTCATGGACGCGAAGGAAGCCTATCCCGGGCAGCTCACGACGCTCGCCAGGCAGGGGAGCGGATCCGCCTGCCGGTCTCTCTACGGGGGATTTGTGGCCTGGAGGGCCGGAACCCCGGAGGGCCGCAGCGACGACAAGGAACCCACCCCCTGGAGCGACTCCATGGCGGTCCAGATCGCCGACGAGACCCACTGGCCGGAGCTCCGGGCCGTCATCATGGTGGTCAGCGATGCCAAGAAGGACACGTCGTCCACGGCGGGGATGAGCACCAGCGTCGCCACCTCKACCCTGCTGCCCCACCGCATCGCGAAGGTCGTTCCCGAGCGCATGGTGGCCATCGAGAAGGCCTTTCTGGCCAGAGACTTTGCAGCCTTTGGAGAGCTCACCATGCGGGATTCCAACCAGTTCCACAGCGTCTGCGCCGACACCTACCCGCCCATCTTTTACATGAACGACGTCTCCCGCCAGATCGTCCGCATCGTCCACGCCTACAACCAGTGGGCCGGGGAAACCCGGGTCGCCTACACCTACGACGCCGGCCCGAACGCCGTCCTCTACACCCTGGAAAAGCACTCGGTCGAGGTCGGTGCCCTCATGGCCCACTACTTTCCCCCGGGCGAGGCATCCGTGGAGAGCTTTTACAACGACGCCTCGTTCGCCTCGGACCTCGGGGGCTTTTCCCTCGACCCGTCGCTCCTGGCCGCCACCGACAAGTGCGGCCGGACGCCGGCGTCGGGAGACGTCAAGATGGTYTACCACACCAAGGCCGGCCCCGGGCCGCAGGTCCTGGACAACGAGACCGACGGGAACCTCGATCCGGTGACGGGCCTCAACCGGTATACGAAACCGAACTRAGGCACCGGCCGGCGAGCCGAGCACGCGTGTCGCTTGCTCCGATMCCCCAWYTATTGCTTGCGCYGGAGCACGGGCGGTGGATKCGTTCCTCGATCGAGAGCAACAGCAGCGAACGACCGAACAAAGAATAGCGCCGTACACTAAACCATCACTATTTTACAAACAAACTRCACGCTACCATTCTACCATACGATACCAACCTTGGCARACACCCTTGCTGTGCAGCAGTGGATGTGAGAATCGAACACMGTGTTGTTTTRACGCCCGGTMRTGCAATARTTTTATTATGRRGTATAGCTTCCTACGGTCCGCTTCGTCGTTTTCGAAATTAGTCGTTCAGGACCACGGATTGGTGAGAGAARAAGCAAGCATGGTTGGTCGTTCAGTCACTGGCTAAAATCATCGTTCACTATTGGACTAGACAATATCAGTCWCTCAATGCCATCCTCTTTTGAACTACTTGCAACTATTATCAGTCACTCAATACCATCCACTCAATATCAGACACTCAATATCAGTCACTCAATATCAGTCACTCAATATCAGTCACTCAATATCAGTCACTCAATACCACTTATCAACTCATCCACCCGATGCCACTCATTTAACCTCTCGTTCAATCACAGACTGTCCAGGTAGTTTTTGGCAACCTGGTTTCCCCGGTTGGGGTCCTCGCTTCGCCTCCGCTCCAGGTCGGCCTTCATGTTCTCCCGGAGCTGCAGCCGAAACTCGTCCGTGTCGAGGCTCGGATCGGGGGCGAACTTGGAGAACCTCGTGTTGGCCTGGCCCTCGGCCTCGCTGCCCGCCGCTGCGTCGTCCGTGGCCTCGGCCTCACCACCGGGGGGCGGCTGCTGCGGCGGRAATCCTCCCGGATGGCCGGGTCCCGGTGGAAAGGACGAGCAAAGGGGCGGCAAGCTCCCGCGGTGCGTTGTTGGGTGGTGGCTGCGGTGCGGTGCCAAAAAGGAAGCGGCCGGGGGGGAGCACAGCAGCAACAGCAGCGACAACGACAGAACCCCGGTGAGGGAACGGCATGGCATCGTGATCACCATTGCAAGATGCGTGTTTTGGTTGGCTCGAAGGATCGTAATGTACTGGGTTTTGTGAGGTATATTGCTGGGAAGGATGCAGTGCGTTTGGTATCAGTGTTCGTCCTTGCTTTGGCTTCGAGAAAGAATTGCAACGTTCCGGCATCCGAAGGTTGAACAACTTCCCAACTCGTTTGTAGTAGATCTTTCTGGAGGGAACTACGGATGATTTGATAAGGGTGATGGATTTCTTGTTTTTTGGTTTCACGGAAGATCTGCTCGGAACCCCCCGAACAACGCGACTTTCGAATCGATAGTCACTAGTGAATCAACCAAGATTGGGTCACGAGAGAAATTCCATGGTCTTGCCGGTGACCCCCCGTGAACGCGGCGGGCGTGCAATAGTTTGTATTTTGTGTGTCTACTCCGCGCCAAAACTAATTAGGAGCCGAGAYGGCGGGTGTGGTTTTGAAATTCCCCGAGGTTTCAATTTTCAAATCGATTTCAAATCACAACATTCTGCCTTCGACGTCGGATGGAGAACTACAGCAGTCACAACATCAATTGCCGTACCGTATGATGCACAAGAAGTAGTAAGATTCGCAGCAAAACATCACGGATCACCGAACCTCTCGAAGGCAGTCAAATTCGTATCACCTTTTGACAGAACTTCTCCATTCTTAGACATCGGTACCACACCAAACCTAACAGGGCTATCGAACGACCAAAGCGCTAGGACATTCGGCACCGTATCGCAGCCCAGCACACCTGCCTGCTACAAAATTTTCCTAAAACGACATCAATATTTCCCGCTACACAACAGAGGAAGTCGTCGACCGATGAATGAACGGGCCGGCATTCATTCATACTTGTTAAAATTTACCGAGCATCCTTCTAGAAATACTTTTGTGCGCGCAGCATGGATCAATTAAAATTAAAAGCATACGCCGAAGACAGCGGCTTCCAGAAAGTTCGCAAGCTGCTTTTGCAGCAAGAAGGTGACAAGCGGCGRCGAAGGCAGCAGCAGTCGAGGCGGAGACAGCTGAAGGCCAGTGAGCGGTGGAGCTCAGCCAATGTCAAAAACAAAAACAACGACGAAGATGACGACGACGAGGATCTAAGAGCGCTTTCCTTCCGTCACAGATCCAAGGCATACCATCTTAGTCCGAAAGACGTSAAAAACCGAAGGGTGTACCGYTGGAACAATGCCACAGGCAGCGAAGCGGTACAGCTCCAAAAGGGACGCCCCTCCGGCGGTCTCATGCCGAATGTGAATTCCTTTTTGCAGCGCTACAACGATCGGCGGCCGAAGAGGATCGACACGGACGCCAGACCCATTGCCGGGGAGCATGCGACGTCGACGCCCTCCACGGCCGCCACCCCCTCGACGGCTGCCATGGACGACGACGAATTCGACACTCCCTACGACGAGCTCTCTCACTGCTGCGAGTGGCTCCAGCCACCATCGTCCCGCCCCTCTATCGAAAGCCGAACCCGTGCGAGGCCGGCAATCGGCTGTTCCCCGGGCGAAGGAGAAACCTTTTCCGATATTGGAATTGTTGTAGGGGGAACGACAACGGATGAGGAAACCCCGTACTATCCTTTCCGAACCACGAGGAAGGAGGCCGCCTCCTCGCTGGAGGGGAAGGAGGTTACCCTCGAGATGTTTGCCCGGGACCGGGAGGTGTCCACCGTCGAGAATACTATGGAGGACAAAYACCCGAAAAGAGAACGAGACCGTTYCGAGGACGATCTCGCAACGAAGTACATTGAAGAGGAGGGATCGATCCTCGAAGAATTGCACGGAAACCTAGAGAATCTGCTTCGGGAAAAGGACAAGGTAAAACGGGTAGTCGATGAATACGATCGCCTTGTGCGGCARGCCGGCTGCGCTATTGGCAATCCAAGCGCTAGCGATGCGGAGACTGGGGCGGGGAATACCACCAAGGCTTCGGGGAGGGAAGAAGTCGGTCGAAAATCCATGTCTTCGTTGAAAAACAAAACCAAATTGTATGACGACGTAAACAGCAAATTGAAACAGCGTGAAAACGATGATTTGGATCGAACGCTTGGGGGCACATCCTTCCGCAACATTACCGTACGAAAAAAATCCCAATCGAAAGCAGAAGCAACTCGCCTTTCGGATCAACGCAGCGTCATAAGCTACCCTGCTGGTTTCAAACCCCACCAAAGCAGTTCTAATCGACAGAGCGTTGTTACCTATCCTCCTAATTTCAAGGCACAGCAAAAATCATCCAGTCCACACAGCGTTGTGGCACTCCCTCCGAAATTCAAACCGCACGAAACCAAATCTCGAAAGCCTAAGCAGCCGTCGTTGCATCCAAACGTTGCCGCTCCTAAAAAATCCATACACAAGGCAAGCAATTCGGTTCGACAAAACGTTATTGCCTATCCTGCCGATTTCCAAAAGCCTGGAAACAATCTTGTTCGACATCCAACGAAAAATTTATCTCCTAGCAYCAATGAGAAAGAGAATGAAAAGGATATTTTGAGAGAAGCATCTCTTGCCGAAGGAGACAACTCTCAAACTCGTCAGACCGATCACAATGTTCCAAAGGGAGAAACTTTTCGAGCAAATCGAGTCGTTCCTCTCCCGCTATCGACCATTAAAGAGGAGCAGGCACAGAAACAGACACATACACAATTTGAATCTGCACGAAATAAATTTGAATCGTCATCGGGAACGCTCCCCAACCAGAAAACAAAAGCACGTGCTGAGAAATCGACGATTGATAGGGAGCAGACATCTTTTCAGAGTGCGAGGCAATTGTTTGAAGCACCGATAGCTCGAACGCTGCCAAAACATAAAGCCCCTGTTGTCGGCGAACAAAATAATACTTCCGAAGCACCTAAACTAAGCGAGGTCGCCATT
Organism: Pseudo-nitzschia multistriata; assembly: GCA_900660405.1. Taxonomy (NCBI): domain Eukaryota; phylum Bacillariophyta; class Bacillariophyceae; order Bacillariales; family Bacillariaceae; genus Pseudo-nitzschia; species Pseudo-nitzschia multistriata. The sequence goes on from CAACVS010000395.1 coordinate 64,502, forward strand.
GCCGCTGGGCTCATCGATGCTCAGGCAACCCTGGCGGTAGACCAGCCCAACGACAAAAGGGCTGCCATGGAAACCAGATTGACGCACAACGTGCAAAAGTACAGCAGGGAAGGTGGATTTTTTAAATACGTGATACGGATGCGAGCCGCCACCTCGATCCAGGCCCGTTGGCGAGCCTACGTCCGTAGATCGGACTATCTCTGGTATTTAGACCATGTGTCACGGAATCAAGCAGCTACGCTGATCCAGGCCCAATGGCGAGCCTACGACTGTAGAATGGATTATGTGTGGCACCAGGCATCGGTGCTGATTCAGGCACAGTGCCGGTCCCGCATTTTTCAAAAGAAGTACGCGAGAGTTCGTTCCGCCGCATTGCGGATTCAATCCATTGCGAGGATGAACGCTTGCCAAGCCAGCTATGCTGAGAGCCAGGCCGCTGCCAGGCTTTTGCAAGCCARCTGGCGTGCTTCCGTTTGTCAGAAACAGTATACAAAGTACGTGAAGTCAGCAGTTCTCGTCCAGTCTGCAGTAAGGATGCTTCAATGCCAGGCAAGGTTTCTTCATGCCAGAACCTCGGTGACGCTGATCCAAGCAGCGACACGTTGCTATATCGCAAGAACCCTCTTTTTGGACCATTGCCAAACGAGATGCAACGCTGCCACTACCATTCAGTCTGCTATGCGAATGAACATTATCCGAACGATTTATATTCGGACATTGCTCGGACACCAGGCCATAACGAGGATCCAGGCGTCGTTTCGGATGCACTCGTGTCGTTTCTTTTACGTCAGATGCAAAGAAGCCGCCACGATGGTACAAGCATTACAACGAAGGCATGCATGTCGTACTTCGTATCTMGAGCAGAGAAAGTCAGCTACGTCCTTACAGGCAACKGCACGAATGCATTCCTGCCGTACGAAGTACTTATCAAGCAAAAAAAATATCACAATTTTGCAAGCAATCTGGAGGTTGCACAACGCTTCTACTAGATATAGAGAGAAAAAGAGATCAATTGCAGCAATCCAAACATTTTTCAGAATGTATCTCCACCATCAGAAATATCTTACCCTCAAAAGAGCGACACTGAATACACAAGCTGTAGTGAGGGCTTTTCTTGGACGTAAGAACTACATCAAGCAACGAGCAGCTGTTTCAAAACTGCAAGCAGTTTCACGAATGTATATCAGCCGAAGCCGCTACCTCGAGCTCAAGAGAGCTGCGACGACTGTACAGTCTACATCGCGAATGTATCTCTGCCAGATTGCTTTCAGAAGATATCTGAGTGAYATCGAATTCGTCCTGAACCATTCGGCTGCATTGATTCAGTCACACTGGAGGGCGTCCGTAGAACGAAAAGATTACGCCTCGTTCAGAGCGCTGAGAGAAGTGCAAGAACGATGGAGAAGTTCGGGTTGCAGCAACGACTACGATGCGTTGGTGTCGGTGGCAAACATTCCGACCACCGAACGATCTATCATCATCCAGAGAAACTTCATTCGCTTTCTTTCCGCAAAAATAATGCAGACCGGTTGGAGGGACTACCGTCACCGAAAGGCCACTGCGGCAGCCAGTCGTATCCAAACCTATTGGAGGAAACACAAGTGTCAGAACGCGTACATAGCTACAATCACGTCTGCTGTTCAGATCCAAACAAACTGGAGGGCC
>CAACVS010000395.1:68501-101781 GCA_900660405.1 Pseudo-nitzschia multistriata
CAAGCATCAGCAGCATCCATACAAGCAACATGGAGATGTTTTGCTGCACAACAACAGTATCATCTTCTGCGTCATTCTGCAACAAGTGTTCAAGCTGGATTCAAAGCATTTCTCAGACGGAAGCGATTTTGCAGACGCGTTGGATCCGCAACGAACATCCAGGCAACTTGGAGGGCTTTTTCCTGTCGAAAACAATACTTGTGCTACCAATTATCGACGAGGCTCATCCAGACTAAATGGAGATCTTTTTCAATCCAGAAACGATTTGGGCTTGTCTTGTTATCCGCAACGCGCATTCAAACAACCTGGAAGATGTTTGTTGTTCAGAGGCAGTTTTATGCAGCCAAATCTTCCTCAATYTCGATTCAATCAAGTTGGAGGGCATTCGCAGCGAGACAAAAGTACTGCCGCTCCCTGTCATCGGTCACCATAATTCAAACAAGCTTGAGGTCGTTTGTGGCGAGACAGAAATATATTCTAGCCAGATCTTCAGCTACATATATTCAAAGAAGCTGGAGGTCATTCGATGCTAGAAAGCAATTTCATAATGCTTTAGCATCTTCGATAGCCATTCAAGCAAATTGTCGGGCATTTGCTGCTAGAAAGGTCTATAAATTTGCTAGATCATCGGCGACATCAGTTCAGGCGCAATGGAGAGCTTTCGTTGCTAGAAAGAAATTTGATCTTGCTAAAGCATCGGCGACATTAGTTCAATCATACTGGAGGGCTCATGCCGCAAGAAAGGAATTTTATCTTGCGAGATCATCTGCGATATTCATTCAATCAACCTGGAGGTATTTTGCTGCGAGAAAGGAGTACAAGCTTGTCCAACAATYATCAACGTCCATCCAAGCGAACTTTAGAAGGTTTGCCGCTATGAAGGAGTATAAATCTTTCCTTGCACTGATTACGTCTCTTCAAGCAAGCTACCGAGCATCACTTGCTAGAAAGCAATACAGATTTGTCCTAGCGTCAACAAAAACGATACAAGCGCGCTATAGAACTTTTCTTGCCAGAAAAACTTACCGTAGTGTCATAAAGTCAACGACATCACTTCAACGAAATTGGAGGTCATATACAACGAGAAAGAGATACAATTCTGTCCGAAAGTCAGTGACATTTATCCAAGCCACCTGGAGGTCGTTTGCTGCTAGACAGGATTACATCCTCTCGAAATCATCTGTGAGAACCATACAAGGAACCTGGAGGGCATACACTGCGAGAAACGAGTTTCATTCTACCATAGCATCCGTGAAGTCTATTCAAGCGTGCTATAGAGTTTTTGCTGTTAGAAAACAATATCGTCTTGCCAAAAATTCAGCGACGTCCATCGAAAAAGTTTGGAGGATGTTCAATGCAAGACGCGAATATAATCTTTCCAGATCATCTTTGACGGCTATTCAGTCAACGTGGAGGTCATTTGCTGCGAGGAGAGAATACAAGACAGTCCTTTCATCAATAACGCGTGTGCAAGCAAATTGGAGAGCGTTTACAGTTAGAAAGCAATACAAGCTCTCCCTAGCATCGMTAACGTCTATTCAAACAAGCTATAGGAGTTTGATAGCTAAAAGGGAGTACAAGCGTGTGCTGACATCAGTTATATGTATTCAAGCAATATGGAGAGCTTGTGTATGTCGCGACAACCATTCCATCCAGAGAATATCAGCAAGGCTTATCCAGTCGAAATGGAGGTCCGCCAAATGTCGAAAGCAATATCTATCTTCCGTTTTGCTGGCAACTCGTCTCCAAGCCAGTTTGAGGAGGAATATTTGTGAACATAAATATGCTGCTGAAAGAGAATGTATTGTACGCATACAAACGCAATGGAGAGTTTTTGCTTCGAAAAGGATATATAGTTGTATGCTTGGGTCGACGAGACGAGTACAAGCATACTGGAGAGGTCACTGTTGTCGGCAGAACTATGTTGCAGAATTGGCATCCGTGAAACATATTCAATCAAGATGGAGATGTTACTTTCAAAGAAAAAGTTATATTGTGCTCCTGACTTCAGCGAAATGTATCCAGTCAAGATGGAGATTCTACATGAGAAGGAAAAAATATTATTCTCGGTTGATGYCTGCAGCAACAAAGCTGCAGTCAAGCTATCGGTCTTTTGCTTGTCGGAAAGAATATGCTGTGCTGTTGTCCGAAAGAGCAGCAGTTTTGATCGAGTCTCTAGCAAGAATGTATTTGTGCCGAACAAAATTTTATCAACACAAGGCATCAGTGGTGATTCAAGCCGCAGCAAGAATGTATCGATATCGGAAAATATACCTTGCATACCAGAGTTGTGCTATGTTATTGTCCGAAAAAGCAGCAGTCGTAATCGAGTCTCTAGCAAGAATGTACTTATGCCGAACAAAATTTAATCAGCACAAGGCATCCGTGGTGATTCAAGCCGTAGTGAGAATGCATCTATCTCGAAAAAAATACCGTGCTTATCAGATTGGTTACAACGCTATCGTAACGCTACAAACCGTCTTCAGGGTATATGGGTGTCGAAAAAAATATCTTTCTACCTTAAAATCTGCGACTACAATCCAATCGGCAGCAAGAATGTTTATCGCTCGATCTAACTATTTTACGGCCAAACAATCGACACATACTCGACCTGTGGCAGATTTGGAGAGTTCGTTACCTCCTCTTGTTGTTCAAGAGGATCATTCAGCTGGTAGCGAAGCCACTGTTGCTGAAAAAGTGTTTCACCTGGAGAAACGAGTACTCAACGAAGCTACTAACAGCACTAAACTGTATGGGGGGTCCAGTAAACTGAGACCTAGTAAAAGTGCGACAGAAGAAAGACTACTGGCGTTGGCTGCCAAAGTTGCGAAGAAAAGATCTTGGCAGCAGTCACAAGTAAGGGAAGAGAATAAGCCGAAGGTTGGGATRTTAAGGGAGCGAATGAATCAACTGAATCAAATTGCTAAGAAACAAAAAACTTTTGAAAATGGACTAGAATCAGCAGAGAAACGAGACGAACGTGAATTCGATGTCGGCAACACCTTTAGTACTGGTCGAGACCGCCACTTAACTATGAAAAAGTATCTTAAAGGCATTGCTAAGAAAGAAGAACCTTTGTTTCACGTCGGAAAACACTTTAGCACTGGTCGAGACCACCACAAAACTGCCAAAAACTACCTTGAAGGTATCGCCAAAAAACAAAGAAAACTAGAAGATAGACTGGGAGTAGCAGTAAAACAAGAGGAACCTGTGTTAAAAGTTGGGAAAATTTCTAGTCCTGGTCATGATCGCCACGGGGTCGTAAATAAGGACGATAAAATTGTAACTGAAAAACAAATACTTGTGGAACGGAGACCAGATGTGACGGGAAAACGCRACGAAGTGGGATTGAGCGTCAGCGAAAGGTTRAGGCCTGGTCGAGACCGCCACTCAASTGTTCAAATGGATCTTGAAATTCCCGCTATGAAAGAAAGAACCGACACCATGTATAATGCATTTCAAACAGACAGTCATGGTGATGAATTTGTACCAGTACAGCAACCATTATCAGAAAATATTTCAAAAACGACTGAAGAAGCCGGCGAAGAGTTAGAGAAACCCGAAAATGAAGCCAATAAATCTCTTTGTACGAATGATTCTCAAACTGAAAGTTTCAATGGCAAAGAAGAAAGTTTTTCTGCTGATGATGGGCTTTTGCATGACGCAACTCGCGACGTACGATGCTCGTCAATTGACGTAGAAGAGAAAGTTACTTCAAACATCCCAATTGATTCTGGTGATGAGAGTAATGTCAGCCATGATACACTTCCACGTTGGAATCAACGAACAATTGTTGACGACCTTGCAGATGACATCGGTGACTTCGAGTCAGCCTCGGATAGTGAATATTCCCAAGTAGGGTATGAGAATGGTTCCCTAGCGATCGTAGATGACTCAGTTCACAAAAACCTAGACTCCGACGTCGATTCCTCAGTAGAAGTCGAATGGAAAGATCTACTCGATCTAGATGAGGTCGGGTCTGATCGTCAATATGATGCAGAAGAAGATCTGAAACTACCAGCAATCCAATCTGCCTTTACGGACTGGTCTAAATCTATCGTAGATGATTTGGTGGATGACGTCGATGCACAATCTGATGATGCATCCCGCATGGGATATGGTAGTGATACGGATACCGATGCTAGCAACGATGATGAAAGGACAGAAGACGAACCCAACAATTTCGCATCGAAATTTATGAGATTGTTTTTTTAAATACGAGAACATTGACATGGGATGAGGACGAGACTGAGAAATGCATCATTTCATTTCATACAGCTGCCAATATTGCTTTTGTTCTACTGAGCATGCGGCTTCTTCGTTGATTCGTAAGACATAGATTTTAGACCACATTTTTTTAATTATAAGTGTCTTCTTTTGCATTGACCACCAGCGTTGCATGGTTCGAACTGTCAACCTGAACAAAAGCGAGATACTTCTATTTTTGAACAGGCAAATCAATTGATTATTTTGGTTCTTGAGAATTCTATGCTTTTGTGTGCGTTTCGGTTTTAGACTCTCATTTGSTATGATATAGAATCCCTGTGCTTCAAAAATGATACTGCAAGGCCATMGAGAAARTTATGGATGGCTCGTCGCCGCACTCCCAAACAAGACAGGCTCTGGCCACTGATTTCTGCCTGACARGGGAGGTGACAAGTCCATGTCCTGGTTCTCTGTTTTGGGGTGCAAGATGAGTTTCCATACCAAGGAGTATCTAGGACGTTTCCCCGCCGCATCGTGGGGTGGGACCACTGTGTGGCCTAGATCTTGGTCCATGATGACGCAACGACCGGGTGAGGGTGTAACTTCGTACGCATCCCMCGTGGGTGGATCATAAAATTTTGTGGGGGCGCCCCACTTCGATCCATCCCATTCCTCGCTGAGATAGACGAGGCAGCTCACGAATCGAGGTTTCCCCGGGGATCGGTTCGGATAACGACCGTATACGTCGGTCCACGGAGACGGTGGAGTCTGCAATGGATCTCCATCGATGTGATAATCGTAGAGACCGTCCTCCCCTGCAACGGGTGCGTTTGCCGTAAGGGGAGATACGCATTCGCCGTACACGGCCTCCGGCAATCGCGACACAACAAATTGCGGAAAGAGATCCGTGAGGATTGATTCGAATTCCTGTATCGCTCCGTGTTCTTTGAAACAGATCTCTTCGATTGCCTCTTCCGGTAGTCCCCAACAAGACGAAACCTCTCCTTCCTCGCTATCTCCATCGTTTACGTCATCAGGGACRTCTTGCAGYCCCCCTMGAATCCACCGGTGTGGATCGGGACCATTTTCGACGTCGTTCCAATCATCGCTCGAARATTTCTTCCCCTTGACAACCTCTAATAGCCGCCTCCTCAGGTCATTGTTGACCAGATCATCAAAGACAACTACCGAGCTAGTGTCCCAAAACRTTTCTCCGGAATCTTCGACTTGTGTTTCGGCGCCGTCGATTGCTATCCTCAGACTTGGAGTAAACAAWRTTGTCGTCTCTTTTSGGCTCTTGTMATCCTTGTTGCCATAAACGGGTATCCGCAACCCATATTGTTCGATTTCATTCTCAATGATGACACTTGTACCATCATTTCCAGAAGTAACCGTCTCTTCACTGCTAGAAGTTTGAACTGAAACGAGCACTGGTTGTCGCAGGTCTCCCGACTCGTATATGAGACGGTCCATTTGAAATGCAATCAAGGCTCGCAGGTCGTCTGCACTTTCGTCGTCTAGATTCGTCCGCACCGATAGAACCCTCCCCAAGCATCCTACCAAAAGACCACCGGYYYCGATATCGCAACCGCTGCTGGAAACCATCGTCGTGTCGCAAGAAACCGAATCGAGGCCCACGGTCTCGGAATACGCCTCTTCGACTGCCTTAACGAGCACCGAGAATTCTTCGTCATTCAGTCCGGAATAGGCTTCAACGACGAGTTCGGTCGTGGTAGCAGTTGCGTCGGTACCTTCCATAGCAGAAACAAACAGCACTGTGGAAGAAAGAAAGTTGTGTCGGGATGCAAGTTGCCGCCGTCGCGAGCTTTTCCCGAAAGCTTTATTCGAAGCAACAGACGGTTCTTCTGAATTCGTAGGAGAAATCGCTGGGCAATGGCGATGAAATCGATCAGTGGACCACGATGAAACAGCTACAGCTTGGAGCATAAGGATCACGGAGATTACCGGGTTGAAGTAAGAGAACAACATTCTGTCGTTCCGTTTGTATCTCAGATCCACCATGCTCAAGTTCGTTCGGAGTAACAAATCGTTTTGACAACAATGAAAAATTTTCACAGAACACTGAATGCAAGCGAGACACGATCAGCGAGAAAAATATCCTGCCTCGTTCTTGATKCTCTTCCGAATGACTTCCGAAGTGATTTTTGATGGAATTGAATTGCCAGACGATGAATGTACGATCTGATCGGCAAGAGGGGTCGAGGAAGCTATTATTTCGAATTACTACGACAAGTATTCCAAGTCTGTGTTTTGGGTTGCTTTTGATGGATGAAGAATGATTTTCGTGACAGATGAATGGAAGTCGATGTGCGTACAAAATGTACGTACGCAAACAGTCAGTACGGTACAGGTCGAAAAGAAAATGAGTGGAAAGGGGGAAGTATTAAGGGTTGAGGGCAAAACATCACAAAGAAGGTCCCCCAAGATTCATCATATAAAAAAATGTGGTTTGTTTTGGAGTTCAAGAAATATAACTATTCCTCTCCAAAGATTGGATCACTAACACAGGTAGTTTCTACAGTGCAAAAACAAAGAAGTGAGTGGCTGGTGGTGCCAAGAACAACAAGAAGGAGGAGGAAATGTACCAGTCTGAAGAGAATTTAGTAGTAGTACTACTAGTACTACTAGTACTACTATAATACCAATTGCCAGAATGAATTACTTCTTATTGTCTAGTACAAACACCCCATGATAGAAAACAGAGAAACAGCTCTCCCTCATTGTTCATGGTGGTTACCCCTGAGATCTTACATGTGCTTGTTGCAGCAATTACCGATCTTCCCTTGGAGTTGTTTTCCTTCTCTTTAATGATCAATAGAACTGCTGTCTTCTTGCTTTACTTTGTTGATGTTCTTGACTTCAGCAGTATGCTTTCATGCAAATGTCTGATACTGATGAAAAGGACAGTAATGTCCATATCCTCCACTATTCTCATAACAGTTGACTTTCCTGGAATTGGAATACTATCTTGTTCTTATCTTTCAGAAAAGCAATGTCAGTTATTTGATTCATATCTAGTATTCTCACAGCTGAAACCTTGATCAGCTGTGTTGCAGAATGGTTGGACGCTAGTAGGTGTGGTACTCCAGAAAAACACTCCAACAGTCTCAATTGGCAAAACAATACTAGTACCAGTATCAGACCAATATCAGTTAGTACCAGGATCTTTTTATGAACCACATTTCTCACCAGCATTTGATCTCAGCAGATCCAGATCTCAATTCAGGTTCATATTCTGTGGTTAAGGAGCCTCCTTGTTTAATGACCATAGTGTTCCAAAAGCAAGCCATACACAAAGCATGGTTACCAAAGAGAATCAGATTACTTAGAGTCAGATAATTTCTCTCTCTTCACCCAAACCTTTTCCATTGGAAACCACTATGTTCCCCCCCTGCCCAAAATCTTTCCTATCCAATGCCCACCAACACTTCATTCTCATATTAGTACTAGTACTAGTAATACTACTATATCAGAGCTTATGAAAAAATTGAAGGAACATTCAAGATGCTTATACTATTTTCACTACCAATATTAACAATCTGATTTCTCAGTATTCCTTCCTCCTCCCTCTGTTGACTAGTACTAATTGCAAACAAACACAAGAGAACATTGCTCAAGATTTGCTGGTCTTTGATACATCATACTCCAAAAAGAGACAAATTAATACATTGAATAATTCAAGCACACCTTAGTACATCTGCTCTGCCCTGCTCATGCTCCTCCACCAGGAGTCCTATCCCTCACAACAACTAGTAGTACTAGTAGTAGCAGAAGCAACCTTCTCCCTGCAAGAAGCAATGGTTCTAATAGCTTTCCCACCAGTAATGACTCTGCTACTACTAGTTCAGATGACCATTTTTTTCTTAAAAAATACTAGTAACATTAACATGATGAAATGATCCTATGATTTTTTGGCTAGCTTCTGGTCTTGCAGTATTTCCCACTTCTTTCTTATTGTTGTATGGTGGCTGATGAATTAATTTATGAAGCCTTGGGAAGAATGGGATTCTCTTTTAGGCATGTAGAAATAACCAGTTTGATTTTGGAACAACCAATCATGATAATGGTCTCATTTGCATGCTAAATAATGTTGTAGAGGCTGCCAATGTATGAGTTGACATTGCTATGCTCTGTGTTGCTGCTCCCCAACTTCTTGGATAGGAACTGGCAGTATTTCCTGTAGGATTCAAACTTGCCCAACAACAAGGTTGTATCAGTGGGTACATCATGCATGTCATAGCATAATAGTAGCCAAAGTTGTTGGTCATATATAGTTGTTGGGTTCTTTTGAAAGCCAGAATGACTGATCACAATAAAGACTGAATTTTGGAGTATTTGGAAGGATTTAGCTTCTCTTAGATTTTGAAATGGCTGATTTACTTGAGTCTTGTTGATGACTACTACTAGTAGTTATTCATCATTGTGGTTGCTGCTATCAAGAACAGGTGAGAGGCAGGAATGGGAACAAAATATGCTTCATTGAAATTGACTTCCTGTAGACAAAAAGTATGCTATCAAAGGTGAAATATCTCAGTACTAGCTATTACAGGCCTCTATCTTCTCCTTCTAACAATGGTGCAAGTCACACTACTATTATCCCTGTGAGAAATAAGTCATTTTGGTGCAACAAGTAATATACCTTATTACYTTTTTCATTCAGCAGGGAAGAAGAGGAGGGCTAGTACCACCACCACCAGGAATCATTCTAGTAGTCAACTTGACTTCCTGTACCACTGAGAAGTTTTTTTTCAGATGTAATGTACAAGTACTACTAGAAGCTACTGGATTGTACAAGTAGTGCTACTAGTACTAGCTAGTACCAGCAACCAATAGGGTTCAGTACTAGAACTTGTTCCAGTGCTGATAACCACCAACTAGGTTTTCTTGGATCTGTAGTACTAGCAGCACTAATCCTGGTGACATCAAGCATACAACAATCTGTTAGGGGCTATTGATGGTAAGGGCTGTAACCTGCCAGACCCCTTAGGATCTTGTGTTGGTGATGAGTGCAATAATGTAGGATATTGCCTTTGTGACCACCAGCTACTTTGTACTTTGATGTTGTTTTTTGTTAGTTTGTTGCTCCTGCTGCTACCAGTACAAGTGCTAGTAGTAGACTGAGGGGAGATGCATTTAATACTATTACATGACTTGAACTGCTAGTAGAGGAATATCAAATATCAGGAAACTTTCYTAATTCTTGCTAGGTTGGCCAAAATCTATCTTCCTGTAAAGGCCACTTCAGCCACTTTTCTTGTTATTGTGATTCCAGCAGGAGACTCATTTCAGCAGCAAATTTCTTCACTTGTTTGGAACCCACAGATTTACTCTTACTACTAGTACTAGTTTTAGGAGTAGGTCAATTTGCACGAATTAAGTTCTTCTTCGCCAAAACAGATGGGAAGAATCATGGTGACAAGGAAAGTCTTGAGAACAAATACTACCTTTCTTAATATTTCTTGTCAATATTTAAGAAGGCTTACTACTACTGGTAAATTTGATAGTATATAAAAGGTGTTTTACGTACATTTCTAAGGTGAAGCACAACACATTCAGCTAATGAAGAATCATGTAGTGAAGGATGCATAGTAGGAAATGTATAGTAGACATATTGTACTACTGCTAGTACTTCTAGCAGTAGTAGTAGACTAGTAGTGCCTCCTAGTACTACTASTAGTTGTTGTTGTTGGTATACATTAGCAATGATATTTCAACATTAGTTCTTACAACCACAGTAGTACTAGGTTTGCAATTATAATAATTGAGTGGGGTTACATGTATTGGTTTCAATGTGTTTAGCTCTGCTGCTGGTGGTCATTGGAACTTAATACTCAGGAAATATCTCCTTGCTACTACTAGAACTACTACTAGTACAAGTAGTAACAATGCTTTKTACATTTTCTCAAAGTGGTGCTTTTAACCCTTGTTAACTAGTACTACTAGTACATTTCCTTCATCTGTTAGCATGACTACTACTTACACTAATATGTCAGCATTAGACAACCCTACCAAAAAACCTTGGGTACTACAAATCCTAATATTCCCCTCATAGAATTTGGTAGTGCTGCTAGTAGTAATTGTACCACTACGTACTCCTCATGAGCGCTAGAGAGAAAACRGTTGCTGCGTCTTGTGCTATGGTTGAATGGATATGACTTGGCTTTTCAAGCTCATCCATTCTTCATAACATACTAGAACAATGCGTAGCAATGATTCACTMGAAACAATATAGATTTAGAGCTAATCAATGYTATGCATTAATTTCACCTAACTAAATAGAACAAAGAGTCAATGATTTGAAAAGTTTGAAAGCCATTGAGATGGATGCAACACGAACCGATCAATAAACCRAGTACAAACTGTTTAGGAAAGCTGGAGCAATCCGGTTCCATTGTTGATAGCATAGAAAGTATCRGCAAATACAAGGGAAAGGACAGCCATGAGCTTCATGACAATGTTCAGGGCAGGTCCAGAGGTATCCTTGAACGGATCCCCAACGGTATCTCCGACGACAGCGGCCTTGTGGATATCAGATCCCTTGCCCTTGAGCTCGGAGTCGGCAGATTGCTTTTCGATGTATTTCTTGGCGTTRTCCCAAGCACCTCCAGAGTTGGACATGGAAATGGCAAGCTGGATCGAGGCGACCAAGGCTCCTACCAGAAGTCCAGAAACGGCGGTGACTCCGAACAAGATACCCGTCACAAGCGGAGTGAAGATGACCATAGCACCAGGAGCAACCATCTCCTTGAGGGAAGCCTGGGTGGAAATAGCGATACAGGCATCGTAGTCGGGACGTTCGGATGGGTTTTCGTCCAACAAGTGAGGCTTTTCGTCGAATTGACGCTGGACTTCCATAACCATCTCCATGGCAGCCATACCGACAGACTTCATGGTGAGAGCAGCAAAGGCAAAAGGAATCATTCCTCCAATAATCAAGAAAGAAAAGGTAACGGGTTCGAGCATGTTGACACCGTCGGTGAACAGAGTTTGACCGGAAGAATCTCGGATGCGGGTAACAAAGGCTCCGAAAAGCGCAAGAGAAACCAACGCGGCAGAACCAATTGCGAATCCCTTTCCGATGGCGGCAGTTGTATTTCCGGCAGCGTCCAAAGCATCGGTCTTTTCGCGAACACTTGGGTGAAGTTCGGCCATTTCAGCAATACCTGAAATTTTTTTTCAAAAGAAATACAGTCACATGGTTTAGGAATGCGTTAGCGAAAAAGGATTYTAAAAGAAATTCTTTGGTTTCCAAGCTATTGGAAAACTTACCTCCGGCATTGTCACAAACGGGTCCGTAGACATCAATGGTCAAACCGGTTGCAAGATTGGACAAGAACCCGATGGCGGCCAAGGCGACACCATACATGTCACAAATGTCGAACGAGAAGTAGACAACAAGGGCCAAGACAACAACGGGGATGATGGCGGACTTGAATCCCAAGGCAATACCGTAGATCATATTGGTAGCAGCTCCTGTCTTGCACGAGTTGGCCAATTCACGGACGKGTGCGTACGAGTGAGACGTGTAGTATTCGGTGATCAAACCAATGGTCAGTCCTCCGACGGCTCCCATAGCAACACAGATTGTAGCATCCAAAGGAGTGAGGGTCAAGACGGCATCTCCAACAGTGGCATGCAATTCAAAGGAGGCAGGAAGGTAATTCATGGCGGCGTAGTAAACAGCGGGAACCATAACAATGGTGGTACTGATGAGCTGGACCTTGAGGGCGCGTTCGACATCGGATTCTTGCTTGACGGTCCAGATGTGAGTAGCGATAAAGGAGCACACCAAGCAGACAAAGATTCCGACAGCCGAGACAATGATGGGGAAGACCATGGCATCCCATCCTCCAGACAAACCAATGCTGCTTCCAATGACCAAGGCAGCACAGGTGGATTCAGCGAAGGATCCAAACAAATCGGATCCCATACCAGCGACATCTCCGACGTTGTCACCAACATTATCGGCAATGGTGGCGGGGTTGCGCGGATCGTCCTCGGGGATTCCGTGAACAACCTTTCCAACCAAATCGGCACCAACGTCGGCGGCCTTGGTGTAGATTCCTCCTCCAACACGCCCGAACATGGCAATGACGGATCCTCCCAATCCGTATCCGGTGAGAGATTCGGTGAGCAAGATCCATTCTTTGGCATCGGGGTAGTGCGATTTGAAGAGTAGCGCGGTTCCGTAGAGCATAAAGATTCCCATACCGCAGAGGGCGAATCCCATGACGGCTCCAGCTCGGAATGCGGTGTTAAAGCATTCGGTCCATCCGGCTTTTTGCGCCGAGACGGTGGTGCGAACGTTTGAGAAAACGGCAACCTTCATTCCTAGGTATCCGGATGCCATCGAAGTAAAGGCACCGAGCAAGAAGGAAATGGCGGTAAAGCTACCGCGCGACATGTCCCATCCGGTTCCCCAGGAAACCAAGATGAAGATGAGCACGGAGAAACTGACAACGAACCAGAAGCAGACCGAGTACTCAGCCTTGAGGAAGGACTCGGCACCCTCATAAATGGCCTCGTAAATTTCGTTCAAGCGCTGGGTCGCTGTGACGTGGTCGGTTTGATCTGCGAGCCCCTCTTCTTCTCCGGATCCAGAAGAGGATTTTACGGGGATGGCAGCAATGATCTTAAATTGGAGGTAACCCCAGAGCAAGGCAACAACGGCCGAGCCAAAAATGAGGCCCGATGCCCCAGTCTATATCAATTGTGTTTTCGAAGCGYATTATTTGATAACAGTACGTATGTCAAGTGAATTGAACGCATGTGAAGAAAATGAAAGCGGTGAGAARATGGTTTCGTGGATCCGACTTCGCGCCCTATCCAATAAGGCGGCCGTTCGGTTCGTGACTACCGCCACTCCATTGCACTGCATTCAACACAACATCGGAMCMTCCATCGTCGTGTCAACAACACAAAACTCTAGTCGTTTTGAAATAAAGCATTGGTGGCAAGCTCCCATTCCAAGACATGCTCGACCATATCTGTTACTCCCGGTATCTGAATCCTATCTGACAACTTCAAAACTTACGAGTAACGACATGGTGATTTTACTTCTTAATTTATTTCAGACAAACTGAAAGAAAACAAATTTATGACGCAGCACGAAGGCACGGTAAGAATCCCAATGCGGGGTGTCAAAGAATCAAAGTTGAATGACCTGAAAGCCGATAGATATCSACGGAAATAATCGGCGGAGACGCAACTGGATCACGAAAGGTGTCAACAAAGATCACACCGGGAATGCAACCCGGCTACAGTGTCGCACCGTACCATACAGCGTATTGGTGTACGAACCAATGAGAATCTTCGTGCAGTTCAATTTGGAACGGTAGTTTAAGGTTCCGTAGGCCGCCACGTTGCACAACAAACCAATGAGGTCCGTACATTGCATGTCCTATGGCCTCGCGCCCTCTTACGCGCGTGTGTTCGACAGATGCATGGAACACTCTCACGGACTTGCCTCCGGTAGCAGCGCGCGGACSGGTGACGCAAAAGTCAATCGTGAATGTACTCGAAACCCGAATGCGAATAAGATGTCTCGTCCATTTTTTTTATTGATGGGCAACAATCACCACGCTGTGGCGAGCGAGTCCGAGGAAAAGACATCGGTAGTACAGGGCAGTATGGAYCGCGCCGTAGAGGCGTGAAAAATCCCAATAGAAAATAGAATACAGTGATGAAGAAATCGCCGTCGTCGTCCGCTCGAAGATGACCAGCGGCATAAGGCCATCCGTGGCYCGAACAATTCTCGGTGGACAAAACACTTTACGTACATGGCAMAMTCGCAGGACGATTTTTAGTGAAAGTTTTCCACCAGCATCGGTTCCCTTGTGTCTTTGCCGCCGTCGAAAGAGGGGCCGTTCCGACAGCTGGGTGTCGGCCTTTTCCTCTTCGCCTTTTGCGTCGTCGGGACAAGATCATGGGTACGCCAAACTGAAAAGGGATGCCTCATCTTTGGTGGACCAAGCGTCCTTCAAGATTCGAGGTTCGAAGCACCAYTCAAAACTCTTGCGGCGCCACGTTGCCATCTTTTGCGAGGCTGTCCGAGCGGGTCTTCTCCACAACAAAGGCGAACTCTATGGTAGCGATCGGTACTCGAACAACTCGTGTGAGGCAACGAGGAAGCTGACCGCCAGTCTTGGGGGGATCGGAGCCGATCGGGGGATCATGCCGGATTTTTCGAATCCACGGGCTTTGCGGGGGTACACCCTCGGCCATTTCGGAAGAGTCCGTCTTCTTTCGCAGTTGGTGGCGCAAACCGAACCCGATTGGCTGGCGACTAGGGTCTCGCAGATCTTCTCAGACGAGSTGAGCAATCGAGCCGATGATCCTCRTTGCTCTTCTTCTCTGAAGGGGGGAAGTGAAATCGCCCTGGCGAGCCTCGGTGGGGGCTGCGGATACGATTTTGTGGCCATGTCGGCACTGAGCGAGTTTCTGAAAGGACCAAAGATTGCAGCCACCGTATTCGAGTACGAACCAGCCTGGAAGGACGTTCTTGGGGATGTCGAAAGTGTTGTTCAAGACGTGGTTGCCTCCAAAGACAACCGCGCCGTCTCGCATGCACACCGGTGTGGGTTCGAATCTTGCGACATTACGCGCCCGCTGGATTCGTCTTCAAACGAAGCCCTTGCATCGGTAGTTGGATCGACCCATATGTTTTCGTGCTCGTATGTGGTAGCAGAAAATGCTGTCGGGTTGCGAACCAACAAGTACGAGTTCTTTCGGCAGTTGTTCTCGGAAGCGTCGGACGGGAGTCTTTTTTTCTTTACGGAGACCACGCACCGGCTGTGGCCCGACTTGATCGATGTGGCGATGGACCACAACGACCATCTCTCTACCATAAAAATCTCGATACCGCATATTCGATGCGGGAAGAGCGGGTGGCARCTCGCACTTCTCAAGGACTCTGCCGGGAATGACCACGGCGGTAGCAAAACTTGTTCACTCGAGGAACACCAGAGAGTGATCTACGAACGATTTCGAAGTGACAATCTCGCTCACTTGTCGCGTCTAGATCGGGGATGGAAACGGGACAAGAAGAAGGCGAGGGGCGCAAAGCAATTGTCGCACAAAGATCAACGAAATCAATAATGATAGGTTATGAAATACGTGACGGTGCCTCATCATGGGCAATTCTGTGGTTGCGACTAAGTGTACTGAGGACGAATGCTGAGAGTTGGGTTGCAAAGGCCCGTATCTCTCAATCTTACTGGAACGTAACTATGATGCATATAGAATCATGATTTCTGCCTTACCAATAGTGAATAGTCGTATTTCATGCTAACTCTTATCCTTGAATGAGGAGGCATACTAATTGCAGCAGGARGTTCCCCCCMCCACAAGGAAGTACTACTACTACTAGCGTGCAGCTTTTAAGAAATTTGTACTACCAATAGTAGTAGTAGTAATAGTACAGTGCTAGTGGTGGTAGTATAAGAAGTTTTTCCAACACTTACATCACACAAACTGATATAAAGGTGTTTCCAGTTTCCYGTGTGGACCATACGGAACTCCTTTTCACTGGAACATGATGTTCTCACATCCTACATTTCTCAGGACAAATTTCACGCTCTTTTCTGGGGTTCATACAATTTTTCCTCCTTGCAACACCAAGAATTGGTCTGCTTTGGTGGCAGTGGAAGTCAAAGGTGTCAGCACTGTATTTTCAATTTAGTCGCATGTCAAATGCATTTAAGMTTGCATCTCATTCCCTTAACTTTATTGTTTTACACTGTTTCTTCCTTGCTTCCAATCCTATTGTTGGTGAATTGTTTTCAGGTTTTCTTTTCCTTTCCTGAATTATTCCAAGACTCATCATAGTTGCTGAACAAAGAACACCAGGAGTGCKAACACTTTGTCTGTCGTGCTGAATATTTTGCTCACTGTGTTCTTGTGTCTTCTCCTCTTGAAATTGTTTTGTTTTGGTGATACTGCACCTACTAATATCCATCTCACAAAAAACTCAAACTCTGGTGTGTTGTTGGTGTTTCTTTTGTATTTATGAGGAATGGCAAACCGCCCACCATCTTCTTTGCACTCTGTTATGAAACATTTTACTGTGAAAGTAGCCAGAACTAAACCATTTTTTTCATCTAGTACCCATATCCAGGACAAGGGAAACAAATTGTTAGACTGAGCAATTCGTTTATGGCTATCTGCAGTGTTTCACAACTTACCCTTGTAGTTCTTTCGAGCCAGAGTATGTTATGTCTGCACGTAGGTACTGCCCCATTGATAGATCCCGCCCAATGACTGACAGACAAAAAGTAATCTTGCCATACCCGGCTCATAACCTGTAAAATGTTGATAGGCTCCTTACTAGTGTACAATAATGGGYGATTCCCGTTAATCTAGATGGTCTTCTTTTTGACAGACAGACAGACCAAAAATAGACCTTCTAGTCTCAATTTTTGGTTTACAATAAAGAGTGAGCTTATTCACTATCTACTCGTGATTTAGGCTCACACTGTATGTATGAAAAAAGAAGGTATCATACCGGCCGGTACATACCCAAGTTCCTACTATTCCACTGTATCAGATGATATCAACATCATACGAGCACGAGCAGTTTCGTGCTCGTACGTCGTAGTAGTAGTTAACGCCGAAAAATGTGCTTTCTCATGTCCCCCCGCCCAATTCGATAGAAAAACTGACCAAACGCACAGCAAATGCGCGTCCCCGCGCGGGAAGCCGTCCTTGTCTATCGCATAGAGAGGAAGTTATGGAAACAAACTGCTAAATATTCCAACGGACGACCTGCGCTCGACTTATGGCGAAAAGCAGCTGCTGTACAGATTTTGAATCTTGTTCCGCCTGCTTGGCAGGCTTCCTTTCCCGCTTTCCTGGTACGACAGTTTTCAAAACAAAAGGCTCCGTCAATCCAGACGGTAGAACCTTCCGGTATGGAATAAGGAACCGTGCCCGTGGACAGAACGGCACACTCAGTACCACAAGCACGATATGAGTACGAAGTGCTTCGTTCTTGGAGAGCGGACATTATTTTAAATCGTACGTCTAAGTTTTGGCGCGTGATGTATTTTGTGGTATCATCTGTTCCGCGTCAACAAGCCACATTCCATTGGCTAAAGGCCAGGGTTTCTCGACTGCAGAAACGGACGTGGCAACATTTGAGAACATCACTCCGTGCTAAAAATTTAATTATGTCCAGTTCGTTTAAAAATATATTACATTGCAAAAATACCGGTATGTTTTCCACAGCTTCGTAGGATGAGAGGAATATATTCTTCTGCTTCTCTCATCTTCTTGGAGAAAATGATGTTTGATAGAGTCGAACATTTTCGAACCACAGATTAATGAACGACAGGTTCAACGCACTGGAGGCAAAAGATACCCGACGCCAATAGTGGTGCGTACAGGCCCGGGAATAATTGCTACGGAACATCGATAGAGAAACATAAAAAAGAAAAGTTCTTGAACCATCGAGACTGTTAAACTCCCAACAAAATCAGGTCAAATACATCATACTTTTACGCCATACCCGTTCGATATGTCCTCATCACATGTATTATCCCCCCCCACTGCTCTAAGGAGCAGAAGGAGAGGGCGACCGTGCACGAAATCACACTTGCCGGTGGACGAGATACCTCAGTCTCCTTGTGAACTTTCACCCTTTCGCAACCGAACGAATATTTGTGACGAAGAAAACAAAGAAAACGAAGACACAGTCATTGGTAGCAGCAGTAGCACCTGCAGCTTAACTCTGAAGATCAGACGTACAGCTGTTCCYTCAAATGATCTTCCGAACATCGTATCGGCCTTCCAAATGCCTTCTTCGATCATCAACAAGAAGAATCTCCACGAGTCTTTCGATACACAAGAAACTGTATCGGTATCGGAGTCCGAAGACGAGATCAGCAGCCATTCGAGCTCGTTCGACGATGGAGAAAGCAGCAGCGAGGACTCGGCTTACTCGTGTCATTCGAAACGAAGCATTCGGTTTGCGGACGAAGTGGGACTCCCCATCCAAAACGTTCGGCACTACGAATGCGATCGGAGGCGCCAAGAACACTCAGAGCTCCTAGTTCTTTGCTTGTTTCCCGAGCGGAAGAAGTTTGAGTTTCTCCACGTGGGATATTACCACTGCGAAGAGAAGAAAGGCGTCACGGTACAGGCGCTCTTGAGTGAGTTGCCGGGCATGTGCACCGATTCCATATTTTCCTCCTCCGAATTTGTCACCCTCTATCGAAGCAACCCGGTCGACAACGCCTTTGTCAATATTTGTGCTTCTCCGCAATCCACGAGTGAGAACGAGACCTCTACTGAGGAGTTTTCTTCCCAGACACTGACGGACTGTGCATTTCGGGAGAACGAATTGCTAGTGGCCTCTGTGCGTGGAAGTTCTGAGCGAGCGGTTCTCGAGGGAATTGGTTCCCTACTGAGTAACGATACGATACTAAAAACACTGAAACGAGCCCGTCGCTCGAGAAGAAGCCTCAAGTTCGTTTACAGCGAAGACGATCGACGCTACCGAACACTACGGTCGTTAAAGACTCGGAAGAGACGTGCGAACAAGGATGCCAAGAAATCCGATGTGCAGCTCCCCATTGTGGAACCAAAGAACGAAGTCCATCATAGAGAGCAAACAGCCGCAACGACACAAATCGATTGTACCGATCTTGTGGACGAATATTGCCACGACTATGACCCTTTTTGCGACGAATCGGACTTTTACCTACAACTTCTGGTCGCTATCATTACCATTAGTTTGGGGACGGTGGTCTTTTCGGCTATGGGTATCTAATGCTAGGGGCAACACTAGCAAACTGGATTCTGCTAGAGATGCAAGCAATATAAAATAAAAAATATCTACTGACTACATTAGAGCCATTCTAAACAAGTATGGCTCATTTTCGAATTAGTTGTTGACGTTAGACTTGAGATGTTTACTCGTATTTCCGCAACTCAATGCTCTTTTTCAAGTAGTACGAGTACTTTTAATTGACGCAAATACGGTTGGAATCCGATACCAAACTGTCACGAGAACAACTGTCTCGTCGTGCGTACTTGCACTTTGATTGGAGTTCGCAACGCATCATCCTGGGAGAGGAATGCGGGTTCTGTCAAGTGCCGGTAGAGGCATGGAAGCATGCCTGTATCGGATCAAAAATTCTGATCGATTTGAAGATGAYAATTACACCTTGGTCACCGGTGTTTTAACCGCAATCAATAGTGAAATTGATATTTGTGAAAACAATGCAGCGGAATTTAACCTCCGCGACTAAACATTGATTGATTACGAATACGTACGGTACGTACCTGAACACATTGTACCTCACATACGGTATACGGGTATGAGTATGAGCAATGAACACTATCACGGGAAAAGGAAAAAGAGATGATWATCGCTCCAATACASTACTACCGTACCTTACGCGTAAGAGTATCCCATGGTACGTACGGTACCGTACGGTATGATCCTACAAGAATGACTCCTGGCCATTTTTCTTACAGTACTGCTCTAAAAAGTCCGTTCGTCGTACGGTAGCAATAAAAGAGAAAAATGAAAAATGGTTTCACCATTAGGTAGAGTATTTCCTTGATTTGCAGCCAAATTTCAAATTTCTTTGTACTTCAGRTAGGTTGTTCCCTGATGATCATAGTGGGAGAAACTGCCTACAAGAACTTGGTTTCTTGAATGAGAATCGTTACCACTACTACTTCTACTACCACTAGTAAAGCTTTTATAATACTTATGCCACTGCTATTACGATTACTACTACTAGTATGAATAATCCTAATAGTACGATCAGCCTATCCCACCGCCCCACCGGCTTCGGCTGATTCCATCTATTTGTTGTGCAATTTCCTATCGTCTCTCTCGCATCCAGTTTGCACTGCTTTTTTAGCATTGCACTGTCTAGGAATTTTACTCTACTTCATTCCAWGCTTGGAATGTGATCGACAGCCACATTCCACTCCATAGTCTCGTTGGTGACCGCTACTATCAGGGAAAATACTCGTAAACCTTGTAATTCATCCTAGTAGTGCATCTAGTATGAGGWAATGCAGATTTGGGKTTGCACGAATTGCGAGGGCTCGAAAGACGATGCACCTGGTGCCGCGGGCGAGCGAGTAGACCGTGGCCACTGCGAGCAGCGGTATCCCTCCCCGCTGGGCAGATGRTTTCTATKGCGGAATCCGGAAGACGCGGCGTCGTTGAAAAATTGATGGCGGGTTTCGATAATAATTGCTCTGTGCCCAGCTTGAGGAGTCTATCAAACGGGAAAGAAGCTAGCTCTGGTGTTGTCGTTGTAGATTTTTTGGTGATTCGCAACGACTAGGACCAACAGGGATCAAGACGGGCMATTGGTTCTTTTTTTCTTTCTTCTTTGTTGCGGTTGCACCGCGTCACACCCGGCGCGACAGCGAGGGCATCTCGATCCCGCGCACCGCGAGTGGCTCGCCACCCCGCGGAGCGGCCGGGTCCGCCAGCAGGTCCAGCGTGCTGACGGCGTCTTCGTCGTCCCCGTCCACAAAGGCGATCTCCAGCTCGCCGAAACCGCCGCGGGGCCGGCAGTCGTACCCGCGGCCGCCGTAGAAGGCATCCGCCCCCCCGGCGCTCTCGCAGTCGTCGCCGCCGTCCCGCTCCCCCGGGACCCGCGAGTAGGTGGAGGGATCGATCGGGTGCTCCAGCCCGACGATCTTCCCCGTCGCCAGGAGCTCGTCGAAGCGCAGGCCGACGAGGTAGCAGGCCGTCCACAGGCCGAGGGCCGTGAGCAGGCAGGGGAGGGTCCCGATCCGGAGGCTCTCCTCRACGTCCCTGGCCAGGGTGTTAAAGGCGGACCCGATGGCCTTCGAGATGCGCTCGCCGACCACGTCGATCCAGAACTTGGCCCGGAACTTGACGGCGTTCGAGGTGGGGATGTAGAGGAGCTCCTTGGAGGGATCGTGGATGCTGTAGGTCATGGCCTTGAGGAGGCTCAGGGAGACAAAGAGGACCGCAAGGTTTCCCGGCATGGCTCCGTAGGCCAGAAAGGTCACCACCAAAAGCATGGTCGGGAACCACAGGAGGGTTCTCCGCAGTCCGAGCCTCTTTATCAGAAAGGGGAAGAGCAGGGAAGAAAACAAGAGGCTGGTCAGGTTGACGACCTGCCCGTAGTGGCCCATGAATTTCGAAAAGGACATGGTGCCCCCGAGCAATCGGTTCGCGGCCCCTCCCCCGTCGGCCCTGAAGCGGGCAAAGCCGAGGAGCTTCATCTGGTAGTCGAGGAGCGTCATGGCCACCTCGTAGAGGCAGGAAACCCCCAGGATCAAGAGGACGTACGAGTGCGAAAAGACGAGRTACAGCCCGGACCAGAAGGGCTTTGTGAGGGTGGCGTTCCCGTCCTGTAGCGTAACAACGGACATTGCATCGTCGTCGTCCTCGTCCTCGTCGCCACAACCACTCCCGTAGTGCCGGGTTTTGYGGCCACCGCTGCTGCCAAAGGCGGGCCGCTGCGGGTCCGCCGCGAGCTCGGCGGTCGGTTCGAAGCGCCGGTCGTAYCCCCGCATCAGCAGGAGCTGCAGGACGATGGAAAGGGCCACCACCACCAGCAGCGACGAGGACTCCCACCGGCCCGTTGCCACGAGGGTGCTGCCGGCGACGGCCCCCAGCTGGGCCGTGGCGATGACGGGCCCGTAGTAGCGCTCCGCGTCGCGCAGGCTGAGGGTGGAGTTCGTGTAGGACCAAAAGGCGGCGACCGCCAGCGACCCAAAGGACTCGACGGTCGCGTACAGGACGTATCCCAGCACGTAGCAGGCCGTGGGGTTTTCGSCGCTGGTGTCGTYGTTGTTGTTGTTGTCGCTTTCGGTCGGCATCGCTGTMGACAGCTTCCGTATCGTTCCCCCGCCGCCACCCGCCGTAGCCGTCGTCGCGATTGGTTCTGCCGCGGCCGCGAGCATGGCTTCTCGTTCTTCGTGTTCGTGCTGCTCAAAGGTCCACACGAAATAGGCCAGCACCGAAAAGGCCAGCAGGTAGGGAACCCCGATGCAATAGAAAATGTCAAAGGACACGGTGTCGTCCGGGGCTTGCTCGGGGGTCCCCCGCTCGCGTTCGCCACCGCTCGACGACGCGATCCGGATCCTCTTCCAGACCCCCCCGGGGTCCAGCACCGCTTCGTCCCCCGTCRCCTCCGCTTCGGCCTCGCGCAGGGCGGCCCGCTGCCTCTGCTGCCGGTGGTTCGTCCAGAACTCCAGGAGGCAGACGAGGCAGAGCGTCACYAGCACGCTGCAGAGCTTGGCGGGCGGCTGGTGCTCGCTGATCTTCCCGTCCACCAGACGGACAAAGACGGGGTCCTTCAGGCTGTCCAGCAGCCAAAAGGCAAAGAGGATCAGGAACAGGCCGGCGCCCAGCCAGTACGGCCGTTTCCACTCGCCTGGATCGACCGTCCCCCCGTGCCGGTAGTGCGGGTGGACGGTCTTTCGCTTTCCCGACAGGAGGCCCTGGTTGACKGGGSCGTCCTCGTAGCGGTCCGGCCCTTCCTTCCCCCAAACGCTGCCCGGAGGGGCCGCCCGGGGATCGTCGCAATCCCCTCCGTCTCTGTAGTTCATTGCGGAACGGGTGTGTCTTCACCCCCGGCGTCGTCGCTTTAGCGGGCGGGGGCAGCGAGCGGTCTTCGAAGGCTCTCGGGACTCGAAAGGGAAGCAAAAGCAGAAGCAGAAGCACGCAGTGCCATGCGAGTCGAGAGGATTCGTTTGGTTGCAATGCCCGAGGCACTCTTGGAAACACCGGCAGGGGTTCGAATTGCAGAGGCAAAGGCAAAAGCAAAAGCAAAAACAAATACAGTTCGTAGACACACATACGCGTACTCGTACCACTCGTCTCGATGCATAATAAATCCCGTCTGCTTCAGTCGTGAGGCGTTGGGAACGGTGGTACAGAATGACCCGTCATTTTTCTAGACGTTGAAAACTGAAAAACCGTGCTCCTCATTTATCGTATCGTACATATCTTACATACCTTCCGTATGTACTTCAAGCCGCAGAGCATTTTCCATTTTCTATTTTCTGATCGCCAAGGTTAGTACGTACCGGTAGAAGGAAGATGGAGATCAATACAGTACCGTACCATTTATGTGTCATATCATACATGATGTGTGTTCGTATGCATGGTACGTTGTATCGTCTCCTCCCCCAAAACGTGACACAATCTTTTCCTCTGCCGAGTTTCGTGAAAATCGAGTGGTAGGAAACGAGGTGTTGGAATGCGGGAACAGGAAGRATGCTTKCAYTCGTCGCCATTTGACGCACAACCAAGCCAAGCGAAGCAGACGACGCCGTATTCCATCCACGCCAAGCCGCTYTCCGAAAMAGTCCATGCAAGGGGCACGCTCTCTGCCGGSATCGCTCGCCGGGATGCGGCTGTKTCGCGGCACCCCACCGGCGACAAGGACAACCCGTCGCAACAGCCACTGCCGTGGCCCGCTGCGGGGAGCGAGGCACTCGTACTTCCTTGACCGAACGAAAAAAGGCTTTCCCCCGCTAGGGTTCTTCGCGCCCCCGAATCCGGGGGTCCGTCTCCGGCCCTTTTCGTCGGCCACCCCGCGGGAATCCCCGGTACCAGCGGAAGCAGCACCACCTTCGTCAGCAACAGCAACAACAACAACAACGGCCGCGCCGTCGTCGCGGATCGCCACCGAAGCCGCCGCCGCTTCCGGAAGCGGCGACCCGGAGTCCACCTCCTCGTCGTCGTACTTCGGGGCCCTCCTGCGCCGGCTGGCCTGCTCGCTGGGGATCGTCTACGCGGTCACCGAGTACGGCATCGAGTGGACGGTCTGCGAGGGGCCCTCCATGCTGCCCACGATCCGGCCCTGCGGAGAAATCGTCCTGATGGACCGGCTGACGCCGCGCCTGTGGGGGCTGTCGAACGGGGACTCGGCTAGGGGGCGAACCGAAGCCTGCCGGGCCGCCCAGGAAAAACACGAACGAGACCTCCGGAGGGAGCGGCTCCTGCGGTACCACCGCGAAAGGGAGGAGGAGAAGGGGGAGAACACGAACACGAACACGAAAACCGGGGCGGGCTCTCCGAAACAAGGAGATACCCGGACCSAGTCGAAACCAGYGGGGCCAACCAACCCTGCCCACGGAAGCGATGGTGCGGCCATCGGCAGCTCGAAGAGCGACTCGCCGCCGGGAGGACCTCCCTCCGGTGGGGACGCGGCACCTTGTGTTTGGTACGAGCCGCGGATCCCCGTCGACAAGCTCCCGCCGGAGGGGGCCTGGGACCGGTTTCGGGAGCGCCTCTCGACYGGGATCWCCGTGGGGGACGTGGTGGTCCTCCAGCACCCCGATCGGATCGGAACCGTCTGCAAGCGGGTGGTGGGCCTCCCGGGGGACGTAATCGCCAAGCCGTCGAGCCGGCTGGGGGCCGAGAAGCTGTTGGACGCCCTCCACGGCGGCGCATCGGCCGGCCCGGCCGGCGAGACCGTGGCCCAGCGCCGCCGCCGGATCCGCAGGGCGGTCCGCCGTGCGGGCGGCACCGAGGTCCCCGACGGCCACGTCTGGGTGGAGGGGGACAACCCGTGGAACTCGAACGACTCGAGGAACTACGGGGCCGTTCCGGCCGCGCTGATCACGGGCCGGGTGGTCTGCCGGCTCTGGCCCCTCCGGGGGAACGCCATGCTGGAGCGGGGGCCCCGGCCCTCGGGGGAGGGAAACGACGACGGAAGCCGGCCCTCCCTGGCCTTTTCCGGGAGCATCGCRATCCCCGCCGGGTGGGACGGCCAGCGGATCGTCCGGGAGCCGCCCGAACGCGCGAGCCAACCGTAGCCGGTGYKGAGGRGGACACMAGASCAAATCGAAGCAAACGACGGTCGGCAGTGGCTTCCGAAACGGACGGCGAGTCGCTCTAGCTCCAAATGCCGAAGGAAAGAGGTTTTGGAACGCCCGGGGCTGGCTRCGGATCTCGATCTCGGGGCTGGCTTCTGGAACCATGCCGGACGCTCCGATGGGTACTCGTACGCAATCCTTGTGCAGAATGCCAGGACATGCACGCACGCACGTCCGCACGTCCGCACACACACATACACACACACACACACACACATACACATTCCGGTTTTCTCGAAACGGGCGTCCAAAGGTTCATCGATTGCCATGCTTCGGGTTAGCCTTTCTCCCTTGACCCGGCGCCATTGCTCGAGATGTACGAATATTTAAGCCGCTGCCAACAACGATATTGAACAAGTGCAGGTCTTTTTCCGTCAGCTTTGCCTTGGATACACTCACGGCTGCGTGTCTGTGGGAACCGGATTCAAGGGGCAATGGAAAGATRCACGGGCTGTAGAAATTCGGCCCCAGGCTCTGTACTTTTTGCGTACGAAATACTTTGTACTCATCAACGGCTTGCTTGAGATCGGGAGCCAAAATGTTAGTCGGTCAATTTTCAATGCTCGGCTTCTGCAACAAGTTTCGTACTGCAGATCTTTGGATGTATTTTTAAAGAGATCAGGACCTACCTTTTGCACCAAACAGGATTTGAGTGGTAGTGAGTTTTGCATGAATTCAATAGTACGGTACCTTAGACCGCAAGTTTATCGTCGCTAAGAAAAAATAGTACTACTGCGAAAAGGAGAATAAATTAATGTTTCGATACTCGGATTGCTGTATAATAACAGAGGAGAAGGAACCACTGKGATCCCATAATTTTCCCTTCCCCAATCATTGTTCGTTCAAATACTCGCAATAATCAACACTAGGAAGCTGTATTGCAATCCTCTGTTCGTTTGTTGAACAAGTTCTATTGTTTACAGTTGAAAAAAAGTGGTGTATGGAAATGCTCCGATGTGATCAACAAATAGCGGGCTTAGTTTAAATTGGTACTTCGGTAGAACACGACGGATCTCGGGTGGGTCTTTCTTGGCACATCAAGGACAGGCACACATGCACGCATGCGTCAGTTGGAGAGAAACAGAAACCCTGATTCATGCATGACATACTGACGATAATACCATGTGCCATGAGCTCCGAACAAACACAACGATGAAAAGACTTTACTCGGTCTCTTTACAAAGAAATTACGGTGGCAAGAAYGGAGAACACAGCCCCAGCCATCATTCCATATGCCGCAGAAGACGATTCTGCTTCATCTACRCCCTCAGCAGCTGAAGCTTCGCTTGTTGAGTTCGTATCCTGCATGTTACCAATAGCTTCATCGACGGCATTGTTTGCATTGTTGAGGGCCTCGTTTGTCGCTTCGTTGGCATTATTGATGGCCTCGTTTGTCGCTTCGTTGGCATTATTGATGGCCTCGTTTGCCGAATCGTTTGCATTGCTCACGGCTTCGTTTGCCGTATTCATTGCGTCATTCACGGATTCGTTCGCATTATTCAATGCCTCATTCACGGATTCGTTCGCATTATTGATGGCGTCAGTGGCAGAATTGGCCTTTGCCCCGGAAGACGCGGCGATGACAGCGAGAACAAGAATGTAAACTTTGGAAATGGTCAATCGAAACATGGTGTCGGTGAAGATTGGTACGAAGCAAAGGGATCGGTGGAAMAATGGAAAGGTATCGAAATATTAAACCGAGGAAATGTTTCTTATGAGCGATAATATGTTTCTGTTGAGGAAGTGCGTGAAACAGTAATTACTACGTTTCCTTATTGACAAAAGAGAGAGAATTTCTGTCTACGGATGAAAAAGATTTCATCGGTGTCACCTAAGCTTCTTAAAAGAACAATTCAATCGAGTACGTTATCATAMGTAAGTACTTCACGGTAAACTTGTTGAAACAGAGGTTCCAAAAGGATATCTTTTCTTTYAAAGAGTGTTCTGGTATTTAAGAGAAATTCAAATACGATACAATAAATATCAATGCTTTGACAGCGATTCTAATGATATTTTGGTATGGCCATAAAAAAAATTCTTCTGTGAAAGTACGGTAGGACACCGACGGTTTCCTACCGTACGTTGATTGAAAGCAATATATTTTAAACCATTGTAAAGTAACTTTTCGCAATAACGAGAGGTCCTCTTTTCTACCCTACCRTAGTAATGTAAGAGTAATATTATATTTTTTGTTCACTTAGATTCGAGCTCTTTCGTTATGTTCTTTACTGCAGGTTCGAACTTTCCTCGACATTTTACTAAACTTTTAAGTCTTCTTGACACCAGTTTCTTCATGTGAGAATTTTTGTAACTACACTAWCTCAAAGGCTGGGAATCATCTTGGCGATAAGGCAATAATCAAAGTATGATCTTGCCGATTAGGCAATAATGAAAGTGCAATTTCAGTTGCATAGAGAATGAGTACGAGTACTTAGCTATGCTTCGGAACATTCGCAAAACGTTCTGGAAGAATTGTCCTCAAGCTTGTGACATGATGCTTGATGATGTGATCAAACATATTAGACACGGAAATACGATGCGGCATATCACTGAAAATAATAAAGAAGGTTGTTGTGGTGGCACACAATGATTTGCTGAGTTGCCGAGTTGCTGATAGTATGCCAATACGAGTTGCTAGTAGTAATAGTGTGAATCCTGCTGATAGGCATCACAGAGGAGGAGGATGCTGATACAAGTTTGTGATACGGAGGATGGTGGTACGAAGGATATACATTTTGATGCTGATGTGTAGGATGCTGATGCAAGTTGGTGATGGTGGTACGAATTTTTAATAGATACGAAGTGGCTGATAGGACGATACTTATACAGAGGATGCTGCTGATACGGTAAGAATTGCCAAAATAGATGATGCTGATACGGAGGATGCTGATATGATACGAGGAGATGCCGAAAATATCGAAAATATGGAGGAGCTGCTGATACGGAAGATTCTGATACAATAGGAGGAGTTGCTCGTATGGAAGAGCTCCTGACACGGAGGGCGTAATGGTCTAAAATTACGTCAGTATTGGTTGTGCAAATCCATCAAGCAGCTGGAGGAGGGGGATGCTGAATAGTAGTAAGTATGAGGGGGACACTGGACATAGCTCAGCTACGGAGAGGAGAACTGGGTATAGAGGCCGCTGAATACGGACGCTTGTTAGTAAAGCAGTCATCCGGGTTCCGCCCGAACGTGGCCCGGGCGACGCGGCCAAGGGCTACTGCGCTGCGAGTCACCCGTAGTTGGTGATGAGGAAATAAACAGGAGGCAGCTTKACATCCGGAACGTGCGAATGGTCGCTCTGGCTCGACAGCCGTAGTAGTGCTTTTTGGCTGCTCGTGAACTGTTGCGGTTCTCGTCCTCGGGGCTGGTTTCGGTGTTGAATAGGTTTTGAACGGCGCCGGACGCACCAGTGGGTACTCGTAGGACAAAATGCTAGTGTATACACACACGCACACGCACTCATGCCGGCTTTCTAGGATTGCGTGTTCTAAAATTCATCGATGACGAAGCTTAAGGTAGCTATATCCCCTGATCCGGGTCTATTTGTCGAGTTGTGCGAATACTTGCCGTTGCCAACCACGAATTTATAATAGTTCTGTTCATTTTCCTTCAGCTTTGCCTTKGATACACACCCAACTGTGTATGCGCTTGGGAACAGGTTTCTAGGGTCAATCGGAATTCATACGGGTTGTCTTTTACAGAGGATACTGATAAGAGTTGCTGATACAGACGATGCTAATACGGGTTGCTGATAAGGGAGACGCTGATATAGAGGACACTGACAACGGACGGGGCGCTGGTACAATGGAGGAACCTGATAAGGACGACACTAATATGGAGGACGCTGATATGAGTTGCTGATACGAGTAATTGATAGGGAGGATGTTGATATTAGTTGCTGATACGAGTAATTGATGCGGAGGACCCTGAATACGCAGGAGGCGAGTTTGATCCGTCTTTGATTATGGTCTACGTTTAAGATAATAATTCACATTTACGTTGTATGAGGGATTGGGAACGCTAAGTTAACGTATCAAATGTTGGTGTGGTCAACGGTGTTATCAACAAATAGCGGGCTTAGTTTAAATGAGTACTGTACTTTGGTAGAAGACGGCGGATCTTGGGTGGGTATTTCTTGGCACATCAAGGACAGGCACACACCAACGCGACAGTTTCAGAGAAACAGAATACCCGATAGATGTATGGTACGCTGACTGCATTGCCACGAACAGAGTTTTCTTATTCCGTCTGTTTACAAAGAAACTACGGTGGCAAGAACGGAGAACACGGCCCCGGCCAACATTCCGTATGCCGCAGAAGAAGATTCATCCGCCTCGGCTTCATCCATAATTGCGTCGGCTTCGGTGTCAGTTTCGTTCGTATCCTTCAAGTTGCTGAGGATATCTCCGACGCCCCCCATGGCATTACTCACGGCATCGTTTGCCGTACCCATGGCATTATTCACGGCATCGTTTGCCGTACCCATGGCATTATTCACGGCCTCGCTTGCCGTACCCAAGGCCTCTTCGACGGCGGCATTTGCACCGGAATACGAGGCGATGGCAGCGAGAACAGCAATGAAAACTTTGGAAATGGTCAATCGGAACATGGTGTTAGTGAAGGGTGGTGCAAAACGAATGTATCGGTAGCAAGATGGAAATATATCGATGTAGAATACTTGAAAAAGTTTTTATGTGCAATAAGTGGGGCGATATGATGGAGCATGGGCACGCAATAACACGTAATCGTCTTCGAGTGAGAAAAGATTTCATCGGTGTCACCGAACCTTTTGTCACCGAACCTTCCGTACATTTGGACGGTAGATGCGGGCAGTACCAGGTACGAGCACTACGCACCAAATGATTAAAAGAATACTTAGGTACTCTTTAAAATTCTGAACTGAAATCTTCTCTTCTTCTCAAGAGTGTTCTCGCGTATTAGATCACTTAGCAAGCCTGCAAGCGATCAGATCATTAGTGTCAAGACAACATTCTATCTTCGCTCGCGTGTTCTTTGTGTCTCTTTTCAATTTTCAAAAAAGACCCTGGGCTTATGAATAGAGTAAAGAACCCAACACAAATGGATGATTCTCCGGTGTTGATATTTTTATTTTGGTAGTACAAGTACACGTGCATATCACTTTTCCGTAAAGGTGTGCAACCGATGATTCGCATTTCGTATCCAGAGTGCGGCTCTGAAAAWTGTCGAAAATGTGATTTGTTAAGCCTTCTCAAAGTTGCTTTTAAATCACAAGAGGTCCTCTTTTWAATCTTCGTAGGTCTCAAAGAGAGGGAAAAAGTACGAGTATGTACTCGCAAGAATAATGGTCTTCATGCCACATCGGTTCGTTCGAGCTCGTTCTATCTGTTCTTCAACGCAGGTTTCGATCTACCCTCTTGAGGTTCTTCTTCAACGGGTTATCTTGGCGTTGTTACCACTGTACCATATGGCATTTCACCCTTTTAGGGGGGATTTTAGCAACTCCTAAAGGGGGCAAATAAAAAGCAAAAAGCTACTAAGAAGTACCAGTAGGTACTTGGGTACGGACCATACCTATCAGTGTATCGCCACGAAGAAACCTTTACTGTACTCTGTCCTGGCTAGTCAAAGGATAAGAATCACTACGAGGACGTGCTGCTCATCTTGTCATAAGTAATAATAGCTCTCTTATCGTACAAAAGGTAATTTTGAGACATCCAGACGCAACCGCGTCGAAACAAAAGAACGGCCTTTCCTTGGTTGTCGGTCGCGTCTCATTTTCCCGCGACCATCCAACACAGGTTTTGGTGCGACCGTGGAAACTTGGCATGGCACAGTACGTACTTACTCGTACTATACTATTCGCACGGTACGATCGGACCCGGATCTGCGTCCTCTTTCCATCGCGCTGCCTGCCCGAAACAAAATGTGTTCATCACGGGAGTGGTCTTCCGGAAAGTACTATCTACCTACCGGTATGCAAACGAAGAGAGTGGCGATCGTGTTTCGAGCGAGGTCCGTGGTGGTTGGGCGTAGAGTGCAGTGCCGCWGTCTCGCCCAAAACAGCATGCGGTCTACCGATACGAATCACAGACAGAGCAGCTCACGGCACCACACTTGGAAAAAAGTGATTTGCTCTTGTTTCGATCTTGCCGGCTCTAGACWATCGATGCCGTGGCCCCGGCCATAATTTCATTTGCAGCACTTCCGAAACGAGTCAAACCCCAGACAAAACAGCAGCAKTCGCYACTTTTGTCACATTCAGCGAATCCTTTTCAAATACATGATCAGAAATTGTTTGTAACTCTACGGTACRATACAGTAACAAATTAATTAMCCATTTGTCACCATGTACGGAGACAATACCACTAGCAACGTTCCAAAGGATTCCTTTTCCGAARACAACCGGAAGTTWTCACCCGCGATTCCCCGTCCTCGACCTACCYTAGGAGCAATGGCATCCGCTTCGTCCTTGTCCTCGTCCTCCTTTCGGTTTGGCAACACGGAGGCYGATTCCACCACCAACAGCARCARGAACTACTCGGACGATTCCGATATCCCATGGGGAGATCGCAAGCCCGCCGCCAAGGTTTTCCCCTTTTCCGATTACGGCAACGACTACCAACACTTCCAAATGGAAGACATCGACGACGACGACGATGACTACGCAATGGACCTGGAAGATTACGATGACCCCGATATGGACCTGGTAGAATACCCAAGCAAGGAAAAGTTCGAGAGTTCCATCGCCACTGGCTCGGACGAAGAGTTTGAGTTGAACACTCCAACGAAGGACGGGGTTCTCTTGCCCAGAAATTCTCCCAGCCAGAGAATCATCAAGCGCCTTGCTTCCTCTTCTTCGGTGGTTGCCAAACCTTCCCCTTCCCCGGACAAGAAGGGAGAAGCCACTCTCAAGACCGACCACAGCAGCCACACCGACGACGAAGAAAACGGTCGGTGCGACTGTCGAGAAGACGACGACGGCCACGACGACGGCCACGACGACAGCAGCGCCCTTCTCGCCGCAAAGAACGGGCCACGAACCACCAAGACCACCRTTTTCGGAGACGGCACGGCCATCTCCAACCGCGAATTGCTCTGGGCGGCATCCATCTTTTTCCTCGTTGTTGGGATTTCCGTCCTGACCGCGGCACTCGTCCTCATCAAGGGCCAGAGCAGCAGCATCCTCGACGCAAACAGCRAAGGACKCATTCCCTCGACGCCCTCCGCGTCTCCCCCGTTCGGAGAACCACCCACTCCTCCACCCGTGGTGGTCGYCCCCAGGCTSTCCGTCCAGAACGAATGGAAACTGGTCTACGCGGCCATTCGGGACAACCCGCTGACCCAGTCCCTCCTGGTCTCCGGGGACGGCGAAGAGGTCCTCCCGGCCGATCCGACCTTCTACGAGGGTCTCGTCGAGGGCATGGTCTTCTCGGAGGATCACCGCGATTGGATTCCAGCAGTGATGCCCTTGTCTGACGACAACGACGATCTCGTGAACCTCTACGGCATGACTACCACCGACCAGCAGCAGATTGCCGGCAACAACAACGGCAACAGCATCAACACGAACAACCACAGCGGCGGCCAACACATCGGAATGCCTCCGTCGGCCGCCAAGAAGAACCCCATGACCCCGAACCAAAAGGCTACCGCCTGGTTGCTYTATCACGACCGGCGCAAGGACCCGAACGAGTCCGTCTGGCGGTGGGCTCTCGCCTCCATCTACTTCAAAATGGGCGGGCACGGGTGGACCATCTTTCGTCGGGACCAGGRGGCAGATCGTTCGTCCCCGAAGTG
Source organism: Pseudo-nitzschia multistriata (assembly GCA_900660405.1). Taxonomy (NCBI): domain Eukaryota; phylum Bacillariophyta; class Bacillariophyceae; order Bacillariales; family Bacillariaceae; genus Pseudo-nitzschia; species Pseudo-nitzschia multistriata. The sequence continues at coordinate 101,344 of CAACVS010000395.1, forward strand.
GTTCACMRATGCACCGCTCTGCGACTGGGAGCGCCTGGAGGGCTGCAGCGGCTACTTCAAGGRCAAGGGCAASGRCAACCGCAATCCGMAAGCGCAAACCCACCTCCACCACGCCGAGCAGCACCACGAGCTTCCGGTGGACCTCGACTTTGACGATTCCAATCTCTCGGGAAGCATCGCCACGGAATTTTCTCTGTTGAGACTCTACAACACCGGCTCCGACGACGAAGACACCGTGCTGCGGGCCATCACGCTGACCGACAACCGATTGACCGGAAGGATCCCCGGCCGGGTTTTTGAGTTCCTCTTTCCCTCGCTCGGAAAGTTGTATCTGGACGGCAACGAATTGACGGGAACCATTCCCTACGAGCTGGGTGGGCTCGGTGAGTAAACTTGCAAGCCCCAAAGAACCAAAAATACCGGCTGTCACCTGCCGGG
>CAACVS010000395.1:102431-113452 GCA_900660405.1 Pseudo-nitzschia multistriata
TTCTCCCGTTGTTCGAATCATAGGATTTTGCGTGACACTTTCGTTCGTTGCCATGACTCCCATTGGTTTCGTCTATGCCTCGTGCCTTCGTGAATCGTTTTAGAAGACCTAGAGCTAGTTTATGCTGCAGCACCGAAGGCTGGTGTCGACATCGACCTAGAAACGAACGGGTTGACAGAAGAACGGACATGGATCCCACACAGAGAGCCGACCGAGCGGAAGGATTGCCGATGCCCTTCCCGCGGACAAAGGCCATTGTTGGCCCGCTGTCCGGCGGCTCGGCTTGTGGGATTCTCGCGTCGATCGAGTCGTTCGGGCAGTCACGCGCTGCCACCGCCGAAGCGATGAGTSCGTGCGATGCATGCGCGAGATTCATCCGTTTGGTTGGCTCATTCCCCACTCACGAGGTGCGTGGAATCCCTCGGATCCCACTCGTTTGAGGACCTGACGTCTTGCGAATTTTCAAAGCCCTCCGCCAGGCCAAAGGTGAACACCAGACCGACCCGGGGAGCAGACCCCGTTGTGGGCGCGGCCCGGTGGAAACTCTTGGCCCCGTTGAAGAACAGGAGGCTCCCCGGTTGGATGGGGATTCGCTTCACCAGCGGATCGTCGGCTCCCGGTGTCCCCAAAGGATTGGGGAGAGTGGTCTCCATCACCAGCCTCCGAACAATCTCGTGGCCCGCGGGATCGTCCTTGCTGGTGGTTGGGCGGCACCAGGGAACGTACTCGAAGTCCCCCCCACCCTCGGGGTTTTGCAAGTAGAGTATGGCCGTATAGGGACTTTCGTCGAAATGCCAGGGGGGATTGTGCTCGGAATGGATCCGATAGCAATAGACGGACCCGTTCTCGTCCTCGGATTGGTAGAGCCTTTCGTCCGCCACACGGGACAAAAACCGAAGGAGCCGGTTCGCCCCAAAACCCACATCCCCGCGGCCTTCCTCCTTCGTTTCGTTGTACACCGAAATGCACAACCCGTCGGTCGTGGCTTCTTCGAGCGTCTTGCGCCCCACAAACGCCGCGGAAGAATGCGTCCTAAAGTTGCGTGGATGCGATTCTGGGTACTTGACAGGGTCCCCCTGRTCCTGCCAGGGCGTGTAGTGCTGTTTGCTCTCGTTGTAGGGGGCCGAGAGAACCTCCGACCGGAGTTTCTCCAGACCCTCCGGGGTGGCGAGATTCTTCACCACAGCGGCGCCGTGTTCCCGGAGGGAGGTGCGGCAGTCCTCGAGGACGTCCGGGTCTTCGAGCAAGGACCAGTTGAGCAGAGTTGACTTCCCGAGCACCGAATCGCTGCTGCATTTCTCGTTGTCGTCACCATGCCACACGTAGTCCTCGTTCGGGTGAGACATGGCTTGTGTGAATTATTAATCCTCGAAACGAGGGATGACTAGAGTTGGGGAATGCTACCGGCACAACGGGCAGATATCACGTCGATCGTTTTTTCGTTTTCTACTCGGTTCAAAATCTTGATGAAGCGCAGTCGTATGTCTGTACCAGTTCTTGACGGTACGATCATGATATGCTCTTTGCTGAATGTATCATTTGTGATACAGTATCGTATTGAGGAAAGGTTTGAAGTCTTCTTTCAAATTGAAAAAAATGGCAGAAACCATCAGACTGCGCGATCGAATCGAACGCCATGGCACTGTTTTATTGTACACTGTATTCGAGAAAAGAGAAAAGAACTACTACTAGTACCTCGCACGTACAGTTCTTGGTAGCTAGTAGTCCTCGAACTCGTAACACGATATCAATGCCAAGATATTACTTTATGTATCATACCTATCATACATGACTATGTCATGAATGAAGTTTTTTACAAAATTTGATGCCAACACGAATAATTTGTACCAGGTCTCGACTAGGAAGACAATTGACAGAATTGATGTAAGGAGTGATAGKTGCAATGTCGCGCTTGGTCACTCGCGTGTAAAAATAGAAAACGATCCGGCGCGTCCTTTCAGATCGAGAAWTTTTTTTAAAAAATCAAAAACTCTTCACAATTAAAAAAACACCAATTTCTACTAATTTATGTGAGCGACCAGATTGGTTCCATCGCAGCAAATCGCAACCATCAGGACTAGGACTGCGAGAGAAGTTTGGTGAATCCATTCTCTCACTAAATCCTGAATATCGCCCTGCGTCGGAGGTTCTTTTTGGGAGTCATGGCATCCTCTACCTATTGCAACACCCGGCAGATCCGGCACCAACACAACGAGCAACATCAATTTTTACAGCAGCATCAACAATCCGCTTCTTCTTCCCACTGTCTTCCAAAAGCGAACGCAGCAGCCTCTCCAGTGATGTCAAGAAATACTTCGATAGTGGACGAAAACGCCATTGTCAACGATTACAGACCGCCGGGTATAATCTCGTCGCCTTATCACCCCCTCAATGACAACGAAAACAACAAGAAATGCGAGGCTGCTTCCACTTCAAACAAAAAAGTGCAATGGGTCTACAACCCCATCGACGGGAGTGTTCTGCACGACCACAATGGRAACCCACTGAGCGTGGATAGATTGCTCGCTACAAAACCCCTCAGGCACGAACTTTCGACCCGCCCCGGGCCGGGAAACAAAAAGCTGACCTACATTAGCGGGGACGACGTCAGCAGGACGCTGAACGACATCTTTGGCTTTGACGGCTGGGATCTGGACATCAAGGACGTATCGAAGGTGGACTCCGAAAGAGATCCTAAAACGGGGAAGCACACCATTGTGTACACGGCCCAGGTCCGATTGACCCACAGGGSGTCCGGGGCCTACAAGGAAGACTGCGGGGCAGGGGATTCGACCGATCGATCCTATGCCACGGCGACCGCTCACGCGCTGAAGGCAAGCATCACGGATGCGATGAAGCGGGCGGCTCGCCATTTCGGGGACAAGCTGGGAAACTGTGAGTRCAGARAGATTYTGTTGTTGTTTGTTTCGTTTCCTGGTGGGGTTCGTGCATTGGCATCGATTTGCTCTGTGTGTTTTACTTTATGTGATGGTGACGCTTGATCGTTCTGGATCCATGTCTCGTTGGCATCTAATTACGTTTGTATCTCAACCACACAAAACGCAAYWCATTGCAACAGCGCTCTATTCCGGGAACTTTAGCATCAACAAGGCTCCGGTCTCGCTGAAGGATGCACTCGACAAGTACGACATTCATAGATGCAACACCAAGTTTGGATTTCAGCGGTCCAACAAAAAGCCCAGTTCGTCAGTGGCCAACACAAAGGCAGTCGATGCTTCACATATACCCATGCCTCCTCCTCCGGCTCAACAGAATGTGCAGCAGCAGCAACAACAACAAAATATGCACCAAAGATATCCCCCTGCTTCGATTGTTTCAAACGAAAAATCTGGAGTTGGAAAGCAAGAAGAGAGCAGTCTTGCTCACCAACATCAACACCACAATGAGCGAAACTCGCACCGGCCTCAGAATTGCCACCATACCCATCCCAATGCTCCGAGTATTGCCGRGCCGTCCGATGGTCCTCCTCCTCAGCAACAGCAAAGGACGAGCATCAGTACTCTATCCTTTGGTGCTCCAGCAAACTCCAATTCCGAGACAAATATACYTGCCCAACAATACCAACTCCAAACGCASCGACAGCAACATCCACCCCAGAAAWCATTTCGAGCAAATACTAATGCTCCAAACGTTTCGGGGAYTTCGAACGGTCCTCGGCCGCCGCAGCAGAGCAGAAACCCCAATTTTCCGTCTTCYAACGGACCCGCACAACCAGAATCTCGTTTCACACCGGAATCGACGAATTCGGCAACCGCTTTGGATCGACCATCCTCRTCGTATGGGCGGCGCCCCGCCCTCGGATCCATTTCYTCTTCCACCACGAGTGCGGCAACAACAGGCCAATCTTTCGATACCAACAACAATCATARCGACAAGAACAGWAGTAACGACGTTCGCAGGGTGTCCTTGGGCAATCAACACCCGCAGCACATGCGCCAATCGATGCCAGCGCAAAACCACCATTCAAACGCGAGCATAACAAATAATGTTCCTGCGATTAGCCAAACACCATCGGCCTGTAGCGGTGGYGGCAACCATAACCACTACAATAAACCACRGCACAAACGGCCTCCTCTCGGGAACATAGTACCGAATCCCGAATTTGCCCCAAAGCGCCCAAAGCCACAGCACCACAATCCCTACCAACAACCCTACAACAGTGGAAGAAAATCCATCTAGAATGGGTAACAAAGTGTTGCATTGGCACCGCGTTCGTAATGCATCTGGAAGATGCCAAAGTTCCACTCCCAACCTTGGCTTCTTACACAGTGCTTCCCGCAAGTTCTGCCCGTTGATTTTGCATGACGAAGGCAGGCTCCCAAATGAAAAAATTAAATATGGGTTGATCTCTTAGCGTCTCCGAAAACGCTGTTGCCATTTCCTTTGTAGCACTCTTCATTTGTTAGACGAACTTATACGACCAAAAATGCTAACAATGGGTCTCAGAGAGCACTATGATTTTAMACGGATCCTAAACACAAAATTGGAGCGATTCAAACCATTTTTTGGAACTGAAAYCAACACCAAGATTTTCACCCAAATGCAAACGGGGTGCATTCGTTATGATGTAGTGCACTTCTCGAAGACTTCTGAAAATTACTTTTTGTKACATTCGTATTGCATTCGACGGAATAATGGTACCATATAGTGAAAGGAGTCTTGGTGAACAAAAATACTTATCAACGGATCGGAGAACTTCGTTCAGTTCAAGTTACCTCACGACAAATCAAGCAAATGTTAGTCGTATTTGAAATGTAATGTAGACCAATAGAGACGGCTCAATCAAACTGCTACGCATTCACGGCCAAACCGTTTGGAAAAATTTCGATTCGTAGAATTTCACGACGAGATATTGTAATGTTTATATTGGTTTCATAGTTTATTATGGTATTGGTATTGCGACAAAATGARAGATTCAAATTAATCCTTTTTGACAACATTGTCCATGTATGCGTTTTCTAGCTTGCTGTATTGTTGTTGAAGGGTTTCAACTGTGGCAGAGATCTTATCGGGAATTTCTTTGATGGCATCGACGTCGAAAGGCAAAGAGGGAGCGGCGGATTCTCCTCCTCCGATCTTCATGTTTTCCAATCGSGCATTTCCTTCGCTGCTTAGTTTGTATCGGAAGAAGGTGTCGGCGCTTTCTTCGTCACGTTCGTAGAAGAAACCAAARGCGTAGTAAGCGGCGACAAGAGCAGGGAGCTCAAAGTTAGGGTGGAAGAACATGGAGTTCTCGACGATGGGGTGTCCGGTGAGGGCTTCCCAGGCGGCAAACGCGGTGATTCCAAGCATGGCCGATCGTCCGTGGCTGATCTCGACCTCTCTCAGACCCTTGCGGGCATAAGCATCGTTTCCGATCGACGAGTAAAGTCCAAGGGGRTCGAAGTTGTAGTCCCCGGCAACTCCGTATTCTCCGTCCTTGCAATCGGCCAAATCGGCACGGTGCATTTTTCCAAAGGCGGTGTTGTCGTTTCTTCGGAGGGCGGTTTTGTATTCGAAAAATCCAAAGGCTCCGAAGGCAGCGAGAACAGCCACGGCGGAGACAGGGTTGAATCCGTTGAGGACACTGGGAGCGCATCCGTTTTGAAGCATCCACGAAGGAGCAAACAATTCGGAAAGAGGCCAGCCGACAACRGCGAGCATGGCAAGACGTGCGTGTCGGAGTTCGGCTTCTTGCATGGTGAACAAGTCGAATTCTTCGGTGAGTCCCAAAGGATCGAAACCGAAATCTCCGGCTTGGGTTCCGTCGAGCTTAGGAGGTCGCTTGAGRAAAGGAACRGCAACAGATCGGTCCGTCTCTGCGTTTCGGCCACTGGAATAAACAAGRTATACAGAAGTCAATGGGGTGAATTCTATGCAAAAGACTCAGAACGATGGATTCCTCGCGAMCGACAAAAAAGAGCGAAAGCACTAACCACACCACATTCGACATCCGAGACCAAACATTTCAACACAACTTACGGGACGATCTTGCTCTTGTCGATGGTCTTCAAAACGTAGTCGGCAGCGGTCACAGGGGCGGCAGGGGCGGCAACGGCAGCAGCGGTGGCGGCAGCCTTGAGTTCCGACGCGGTTTCTTCGACAACCTTGTCTTCAAATTCTTTCATGTCTGCTGCAGGGATAGGAGAAGCTAGAAAAGTTAGTGAGGGATGATGTAAGTTACAGAGAGAACGATACAAACTCGGTATCAATCGTACCTGGAGCAGCATCTTCAGTGGTGGTGGTCGGTGCGGCGGTTTCTTCTTTCATTTCCGACGAGTACAACCTGCTCATGGCGGAAGAACGAGCAGAGGGGGCCACGAAGGCGGAGGTTTGGGAGGCAGCAAGAGCCACGCTCATGACAACGGCAGAGAACTTCATTGTGAATTGGTTGTTGTGTATTGAATGCAGATAAACCGGTATTCCTTGTCGAAAGTTTAGATACCCAAATGTATTCTATTGTAGTTGTGTCTTTTCGKTGTGAAGAACTTCGTGGTGTTCGATGGATACAAAGCTGGGGCTCTCCTGTAGCCGCTGCAACACGAAGTTTGACCCCGAGCTTTCACGCTGGTGCGCACATACGCGATCTTCGATACTACGGAAGATGGGATGCTGATGGGTGAGAAGGGAACGCTTTTGGTTCGGGACTCGACAATACAGCGCACAACACGTAATCTGAGTCAGTTTCGTCCAATCGTCGCTCCCCAAAATTACTGCGCATACGTACTTTTTACTTCCACGAAACATAGGCGATCGTCGTCTTCAACTTGCTCTACCAAACAACCGCGCATGTGCTCAACGCGTGGAAGAAGAAACGAAAGATTTTTTTCGTTCTCGCGGGACTCAACCTTTCGTCTCTCAGGTTTTTTGGGGAAGTCACGTTTGTTCGACGAAGCGATCTAAGGAAACAGGAACCCATCTTCGCATCAATACCTGTCCACCGGTTGTCGTGCCTCTTGAAAGATTTGAGCCAGTCTATCGCTTCGCACCTCTATTCACGACGAGACGAAGACTTATTCCTTATCGGTCCCAAAACCCGATCGTTTGTAAAACGAGAGCCATCAGAAGAGTGTCAACATTCTTGGTCAGAGAAGAGAAACAAGTTGAAGTATTCTGGTCTCATTTCACGGCAWATGCAATCGAGAGGATTAATACAAACGACTACCGACTTGTCGACAAAGCCGAAGGCATCGAAACTTGTCCCGACACATTCTGCAAGCTTTTTGTGATGAACGGGAGAAAGTGAACGCAACATYTTTTTTGTCTCGGCCCGGAATGAGGTTACTACAGCTAATAAAAATATATCTGTTTTGAAATACTCCAAAACATTACGAGGAAGATAATGATGAGCAATGATGCATTATTACGCAACCGCACATAGAAATCTCGAAGTTTCAGAAGGGCAGAGRAGAGGAACGGATATCGTAGTTTTGTTCGTAACCTACCGGTACGTGATTTCTATGACCCCAAGGATTCTTTCATGYGAAGGGTGGAGCCTTGCCGGTACCTTTTACCGATTGGATTTCAATTGTGAGAGACGAAGTGCATCCAATTCCTAAAATCCCGCATCAGTCAGCAACAACGGCATTATGGTAGGCTTGGAAATTCGGGGTGAATGCGGCAAGAATCTGAGCATAAAGTGAGTCGAATCGATTACGCAAGCCCGCTCAGAGCGATGTGCAGCACGGCCTTCTTGATGACCGGAACGGACACSAGGCACGTGCACGCAGTGGCCGTCAGTGCCATCGAGATGGCAGCGAAGGGGAAGGCGTCCTTTTCGTCTACAAACGCGGCCGTTCCCAGCCCGTGGGCAGCGGCTCCGATACCCATGCCCCGTGCCACCGGGTTTTGGATTCCGGCCGCGGTCAGGCTCGCAGCACCAAAATTGGCCCCGAAGAGCCCCGTGACCACCACTAGCGCCACGGCGAGGCTCACCGTGGAGGCACCCGCACCMAGGAGACCCGCGATGGCCATAGCAAGAGGGCTCGTAATGTTTCTGGACAGGAGMGCCACCCGGAGGGAGGGTTGCGCCAATCCGATCATCCGGACCATCCAGGCTGTTCCGAACAAYCCTCCWAGAGAGGACACCGACACAGCCGTGGCAATCTGGGCGAAGTTGTCTCGGATCAGGTCCCGCTTGTCGTACATGGAAATAGCGAGGCTCATGACCGCTGGTCCCAGCAAGAACAAAAGAACATCGCCTGGACCCGTTCCGTACAGACCGTTGAATCCCTTTCCTACTTTGTATGAGGTTARCATGCTTCCAAAGGAACGATCAACGCACTTCGAAAATACCTTCATTACTGYCCACGTGAGTGTAGTACAGGTTACCAATGGGTGGACCACCTTTTTAATTTTGGGCTTCATTCKCGAGCCGTAGACAAAACCGGCTAAAGTACTCGATCCAAGCAGGAGAGACAGTATAGGGGTCTGTAGCTTGACTAACAACCTCGCTGGGGCCGAGCTAAATACGGGAGACGCTCCTTCTAGCGCCATAAGTCCACTGAAAATAGCCRCGATGCGCAGYCTCTTCATGAGATCGTCAGAAAAAGGTTTTGCCACGGGAACGGGGGCCTCGGGCATGCTCGATGCGAAATCCGACGCCGCATCCTCTTCACTTGCGGTGGTAGTCGCTGGGGGTTCTTCAGGAGTTTTGCTGRCATCGTTGCCGGTGGCTTGGTTGTCCCCCATCAATTTTCCAACCCCCAACACGGATCCCGCCGTCGTAAGCAGCGTAAAATAGAATCCCCCCAGGACTACAGCGAGTGTTTTCAAAAGCTATTATACATGCATTTGGTTTGTTTTTGTCATTCGATCGTCCGTGTACCATTCGGATCATTCCAAATGCGATGCGAACGTGGTTCGTAAATATTGTCAGCACAACAAGGAAGATGATCGGGTAGCAGAAACCAAAAGAACAAAAGCACAGCAATCCAATCCAATCCAATCCAATCCCACGGCATTTTCTGGGATGCATTTATGCTTGCCGTGCATGCCTACTTACCTCTCTGGGACCACCGAGACTATCAATGCCACCCACTAGCGGTAAGGTWACGAGYGAGGGGACAAAAAAGACGGGGAGCCACTTGGCCAGAAGCGCCGCACCAGGGCTCAGGAGGCGRTGGAGCCTTCCCTCCTTCGACGGCGAGGATGGCTTTGGGGAGAGCAAGAGCACTGACAGAACCACCCCACACCCTGCAAGTGATGAAGGAAACTTGGAAGCCAAGTTAAGCTTGACAAAGAGACGGCGAAAAGCAATGTCTGTCAGGCACCAGAGGCCGACGGACAAGACGGATTTTTGATCGGACGACAGTGACGACGAAAACGAGGAAGGTAAAGATGCCGTTGCTGCTTCGAGATTGTTGTTTCCTCTGTATGTGATTGAGCGCTGCAATTTTGCATCATTGGTTGATGCTTCGAAAGGTCGAGAGAAAGGCAGTTGGGTGGCAGAGWGTCTACTCAGCGAAGTCGTCGGGCCTGTAAGCGTCGGTGTCGAGTGCGAGGTTGGAATCACGAAGGCGTTTATGGATGTCGATACCGCGACGCAGCAGTAGGCAGCAACTGCTGCGATTCTTCTCGTCGAAGAGCCCTTCGCCATGGTACAGATTTGAATCTCGGGAGCGCAAAGAGGGTACCGGCAAGTTGTCGGTAGGTGAACTCGAGAGTAAAATGAAATGAGAAAACAAACTGAATCCCCTCGGTCAATTTTGTAATTTTTGCTGTACGTAYGAGTACGTACTGGTACTGGTTCTTGTACCGTACATAGTGTTCCGGGAGTTTTGAATTTTTGATGCACCTACCGGTACAGCGCCAAGGTGCTGGTGACGCCTCCTATGTTTTGACTGTGACATGTTGTATTTTAATGTTTTTACATACGTACGAGTACGAGTGCTCGTACTGTATACGCAAAATGCAACTAAAATTGCAGTATCATTATTGCCTCCATGCAACCAAAAAACACTACTGAATACTAGGCCTACCCCTTAAATACTGGTGTATGGCTACTCGGTACTACTCTTTTTTCCAACTGTATTGCTTTTTTGTGTGCAAAATACATAGGAAAAACAGTATTGAAGTTTTATCTACAACTCATACTCAGTAGCTTGTTAGTTGCATTCTCAACTGTTGAAAACAAGAAGCACGCAGTGCAATAATACAACGTGGTCGTGGTGGGCTGCACATGAAAACTTGAGCTTATTATTCCTTTAGTGGCAACAAGCAACAAGAAGCAACAAGCAACAAGCAAACAGTAAACAGTAAACAGTAACAAGATGACACCACCAGCACCAGCACAAGATGGATGCGGGGGAGGACGCAGATGTGGACAACCCGCAGAATGATTACTATGTGGAGGAGCACAGAGAATGCGGACACAGGAGACGAGAACCCCCCCCCATCCCCAACTTGTTCAGGGTTGCCCATGAAGCTTTGGAAGAAGCTGCGTGTGAGCAACAAGAAGCTGAGGAACTGGTGCAACAGCTTCAAGGAGCAACAGGAGAATGTGGAGGATGTGGGGAGACGTGGTCGTGGTGGACGCGGACGCGAGGAGGAATTGTCTCCGACAGCAGTCGCTGCTGGACGCATTGCTGCTGGACACATTGCTGCTGGACGCATTGCTGCTGGAAACATTGCTGCTGGATGCATTGCTGCTGGACACATTGCTGCTGGACGCATTGCTGCTGGATGCGTTGCTGCTGGACGCATTGCTGCTGGTGGACGTGTTGCTGCTGGTGGACGCTTTGCTGCTGGAGATGATCTCAAGGAAGCTGCTGCATTGGAAGAGCTCATAAGAGTATTGGATGCAGAAGAAGAGAAGGAAGAAGGAGATGATGTTTTTTTGCTGAGGATGGTGCTGCTGACGACGACGATGCTGATGGAAGTGAGAGTGTTAATAGCCAAGGAGCAACAACAACAAGGGCGCATCCTGGGCAAGCTCCTAAGCCATCACCAGGTGTTAATATTCAGAGCAATGGCTAAATTACCACAGGAGGTTCCTAAACTTCATGGATTTTGTACATGGA
>CAACVS010000395.1:130548-195825 GCA_900660405.1 Pseudo-nitzschia multistriata
CAACAATACAACAACACAACAACATGACAAACAAAAACAACAACAACAACCAGCAACATCAGTCAGAGCCCTTGTGGAGTCCCAATCTGCAGCCTTTGAAACAACCTTTCACTTAGAATCAGATGTGGAAACTTTGTTTGAGGATGATGAAAGCTCAAGTGATGAGGAGGAGGTTGATCATATTGAGCTTGAGTGTCATTATGATTCAGACACATTCAGAATGAGTCACGAGGTGGAAGCACAAGCTGAGTTTTTCAATGTAATTACTCTGAGCCAAACAGCTTGGAACTGGGACAATACAGTTGAGCCTCATGATACTGAGTTCTTCTAAGGTTTCACCTTACCTGAAGCAGTTCATTTTGATGGCATCCTTTTTATGCATGGAGCTTGTGAAGGAGCAAGTGAGAATATCAAGTATAAATGGGATGCAAAAGATTATTCATTCAATGAGGACATTGCAAACACGATGAGTTGCACAAGGTGGCATGAAATTAAAAGGAACATGAAGCTGTGCAAAAACAACTTGGAAAGGCATCACCACCAATCCCCCAACAGTGGTAATCTAGCTTAAAAGTTTGACTACATATATGAGACTATGGCGAACAATACAAATTATTTCACTGAATGGGCTGACTTGGACCTATGTATTGATGAGACAAGCTGGCCATAACAAGGCTTTGGTGAACCCCTCATTAACTATCCTGAAGGAAAGATGATTACCAGAGGCAGACAGACAGTGATCATGTCTGATGTCGATTGCATCCACTGGAGGGCATGGAAACATCAATATTGTGGATGGGAATCTAGCAATGATTGGCATACCTGCACTGGCCGTGCCTGCCCCATATCACAGCTGACAATTTCTTTCTATCAGATTCTATCTTGGATTGGATGGGTGAGCAAGGGTTGGGTATGATAGGCACTGCTGCTAAGAACAGATTACCCACAAAGGTTCCAGGGAAGTACTTTTATAAGAAAAACGCCAATTGGGATTCCAAAGGGAAACAGAGAGCTATCTTGCTAAGCCTATCACTGCTGTGAAAACTGTACCAGCTGATCCTGAAAAAGGAACCAAAGCCTGCTATAGAAGAGCGCATCGTTCAATCCAAAGCACCGGAGCCTGAAATTCAGGATCAGTGAACTCTGTTCCAAGAAGTTAATGGAAGATTTTGCTTCACTCAGACTGAGTATAAAAGACATTTGAAGGCAATGGTGCCCACCAAGTCAAGGAGCAAAAGTATTTGTTACATGTGTGGTAGTAATACTTACAGCTTGTGCAAGCTATGTCGTGGAGTCCCTCTATGTGTCACTACAAGCAATTCAAAGAAGAGGGATTCCAATGGAGATCCCATCCGGAAGTTCTGTTACAGCAACTACCACAATTATGAGTGGTTTGGGCTTGGAAGAAGTGGTGACTACTGCACTAGAGTTAGAAATGACAAACCAACTAAAGACAGGAAATTTGGAAGCCTCCAAGCAATGAAGAGTTGCAAGCCTCCAAGGAATTGGAAAAGCTTTGATCCATGTAGTAAGGATGTCCCCACTCATCAAAGACAAACTGTTTTGCACACTGAATGCATGGGATTAGATTGTTTTCCCTCTTCATTACTGTCTTGTATATCTCAAAGAACCACTCATGTTTATCACSAACACTTGTCATCTCTAGAGGAAGCAGTGGCTTTCTAAATGGAGCTAACTCAATTGCCTTTGCAGGATTTTTTTTCAAGCAGGTCTTCTTTAGACATCCAGGGCACGTCTCATTAAGTTSTTTGTTGTGTGGTGTTGGCTTCCAGTCCCATTCCCAGTTCTCCACCCACCACCAGCTTAGTCTTGTCTTAGTCTTGATTCAAGAGGAATAAGAAAAATTGGACCTGTAACAAGGGATCATTGATTACTTCTGGTGACAGAGSCTCCTGAGCTTCAGGGGGAGATGCAGAGGTGTCCATTACAATCTGTATGTTCCATCCAAGGCCTGGATTCTTGATGCTCTTCTTTATGCTCAAATCAATGGAAAAATTGAAAACACCCCAAGAATATAACAATGCTACAGTACCAAACAAACATTCAACCCAAGTCACAGAAGAGCTCAACAGGGCTCAGGAGGAGTTCCTGAAGTTTAGTAAAAGGGGGAAAGAAACCTGCTTCTCTTGTTGACTATGATGATACTGGTGTGACAAGATGGTGGTCAACTTATGCTGGGGTTAATCATGGAAAATTTGAAGAAACATGCAGGTGGTGACTCAAAATGGTGCCTGAATGATATCGTGTTGTTTGTGTTGGACCCTGCTTACCTCAAAAAAGTAACCCAGAAAGCTACTAGTAGTACTACTACTACTAGTATGATGCTGCTGCTGGTGGTGGTGGGCGGGGGTTGTTGTACTACTASTACAAAGAAGGGGTTTTGAGTCAAAGTAATTATTGTGCTAAAAAAAGCAGCCCAAAAATGACTGATACAGCAATCGGCACTTTTTAATGCTCTGATGGTGGTTAAATGATATGAGTTATCTCAAGGACTCACACCAGCCAACAAGGCATGAAATTAGGAAGGCCACACAGCACCAGGAGCAGGAGAGGGAATCCACCACCCAATTCTTAATGTCGTTCCTAATACCGCTTCGTACGATACATCGTACTTACCGGCACAGTTCGTACTTTTTCGACGCTTCCGTCCCGTTCGTTGTTCGTTCCGTTCCCCCATGGTTTTACTTCTTTACGTACGTACGTACGGTCGAGCTTCGAGGTCCCAGTTTTAGTCCCAGTTTGGAACGCGTCCAAGAGCAGTGCATTCTTTTCTGGTCTCGAAAATACATGAATCTTCCTGTTGAAGTCTGCTTAGGGGTACTTCAGGAAAGCCTGACGTGGGCGTCAGCCTACCACAAGATCTTGTTCGGTAGAAAGGGGATCCATTGAAATACCGGCATTTCAGGGTACTAAAACTAGAATGATTCGCCATACTGCATTCAATATGTTTCATTGGCGGAGGACACGATGATGGAGTGTTCTAATGAAATCCAATATCTGAACCATGGTGCATTGTTTGTGGAGCATCGTCCCCAATTTCAAATTGCGCGCGAGAGTTTTGGTCCTTTCTTGCAAAGAAAATTGCTTGGCCCGTGTCGGCTCACAGGAACGAGAGGTCTTTCGGCCAAAGCGGCTCTTTTTTTCTCCAATTCCGATGGTTCGTCCTGCGGTCGCCGCTCTACGTCTGAAGCATCGCCCTCCATCATGGATCGAGCCTCATTGAATGGCAACACATCACACAACTCTTTTCAACTTCTTGAAAACCCTCCCATCACCAGGTCTATTGTTGAGATTGATTGCATGCCAATTAGGTAATCGAATCTTTACCTAATTCGCCAGCCCCTTGATCCACAAACAGTAATGCACGAAGCTTTTCTTACTTGTACTCAGTTTCAGTATCCACTCAAGCATAAAAAGATCAAACGAARTCGTGAATAGGAAGCCTCCTCACACAGTTGCAAGAACAGCACCCAAAAATCCCACTACAAGATTCCAATCTACCAAGGAAACATAAWTTTAACAACAAATACAAAATGAAGACTGTCTCATTCTCGACATTTCTTTCGCTGATTGCCATTTCCGTTTCCGGTGCTGAAGCTTTYGCACCGAATGGACGTGCGTTCGTGGCACATTCGACACAACAACTTCTGAACAATGACCCTTTCCTCGTGCGAGGCGGTGCTCAACAGCAATTGTTGAGAAAAGAGCAACCAAAGAAAAACTTTCGGTATAAATCTGTATCCGCCTCGGTCGGAGCGTCCGACGGCAGCAGCAGCAGCACTAACTTGTTGCAGGGCCTAGCCTCTGCGCCCCTCACCAAAGCCGTCCTTTCGTCCACCCTTTTTGTCTTYACCGACTTGGTCATCAAGAACCTCTTTAAGACGAAGGGTATTTCCTTCCCGTCTTCTCTAGCCGGTTGCTGCTTCCTGGCGGCCTCGCTTTTGGCCTCGCCCTTCCACGAAAAACTCTATCGCATTCTCAACCCGGGGGCGAAGCTCATGCAAAAGTTTATGATGATCTTCTTGGTTCCAAACCTCATCGTCTTGCCTCTCTGCGGGGGAAATTATTCGGCACTGGAGGTAAGTCAACGCAAAATTTGTTTCTGAGAAGTTGCAAACTCTCGAAAATTTTGAAGAATTTGCGATTTTTTGTCGTGGTGAAAGTCTGAATCCAACGAAGCAGGTGGACTATTAGGAATTAACKATTTCAACAAAATAGCATATTGCGAGGGATTCCAAAGCCTATGGGGTGCTGGCATGCTGCGAAGAACCGATTTCTCCCATCAAATTTTATTTTCTAAAATGCTGCTATATTGTTATTTATTTTTTGTCCATTTTTCAACGATCGTTGACTCTCCCTCGTGCTCCAAAACACCAACGCTCTTCATTAAAGATGGCAAAAATCACTACAATCATCCTCGGGGGATTCCTTTTTTCCTTGTTGTCGACATGYTATTCAGTTACAGCAGTTTCCAAGCTCTTTGGAACCAACACCGGCGACGCATCAACCTCTGCCACCAGCACCGAAACTGCTGCAGTTTCGTCTCACGCCAAAACAGCTAAGCCCAAGGCCTTTTCGGACGAGCTTACTTATGGATCCCGTGCACTTATGGTTCTCTCGGGAGCCGCTGCAGCGATCTCCAGCAACGTCGGAAGCACTCTCACGACACCATTGATGGCTCTGAGTATGCTGGCCGCAACCGTACACAACTTTGCCTTTGGAGCTCGCCAGTCTAAGAAATTCATCAAGGTCTTCCATCCGTTGGTGTCGTGCACCGTTCTTTCTTGGGTCTGGGCCACTATTCTCGGATGGACCACCGGTGGTACCCTCACCTCCATGCTCCAGGGATACCGCGCCGGCGGACCTATCAGTCTGGCCGCCTCCGGGGCCGGTGACTACTTGACATTTGTCTTGGGACCTGCCGTTGTAAGTTTGGGCGTTAGCATTTACGAACGACGTGTCCTCATCAAACAAAATATCAAGGAGGTCCTTACTGCCACCTTTGTCTCCTGCGTTGGTGGGCTCTTCGGAACAGCGGCCGTCGTCCGAATCATGGGATTGGCATCGGCAGAATTGCGTTTGAGCATGCTTCCCCGCAACATCACATCCGCCTTGGCCGTTGCCATTGCCGACATTGTCGGCGCCAACAAGTCCCTCGCGGTCGCGATTGCTATCGTGACGGGATTGATCGGTGCCAACTTCGGTGCCAGTCTCCTCGACCTATTCGGAATCAAGGATCCCATCACCCGCGGTCTTGGAATTGGATCCGCCGCCCACGGATTGGGAACGGCTGCCTTTGTCGACGAAAAGGATGCATTTCCTTTCGCCGCTATTTCCATGGCACTGACGGCGATCTGTGGAACCCTCTTGGTCTCCGTCCCATCCGTCAAGGCTCTCGCCATACGCATTGCCCTTGGTGGACTCGCTTAAAAATAACAGACATCGGACAGATGAAGTAATCAAATATTAAACAACTTATCACTGAACGTCTAACATCCACACGGCGCAAATCAGCATCGTCCTCCCAGTGATAAAGAATGGAGACCAATGCTGTGGAATATTAGTTTGTGGAATTGTCACATAGTGACGATCTCGGCATCTACATTGCTGCGTTTGTTCTTTCGCGGTACATGTCCTGGTTAGTATTTCATCGGTAATTGATCGAACAGGTCCAATATCTGAAGGGTTACTCAAGGTCAGCGTGTTCTGAATGATGATGCGACTAACGAATAATCCGATGACATATTTTTTGATCGCATTCTCGTAATGAGTCAAATACTTAAAGCGTGTTGGACTTCTGTAACATATTATTTTACTCTTTTCTCCTTGCATTATATCATCGCTTCAATTTGTTATCATATTATGTTCTTGTGAGACTTGTTGCTTTCACTAGTTCTGCAGAAGTTGAACAGCCGCGAAACAGCTGGGGCGAAACAGTGGAAGTTGGTGACACTTGTAGACTCACATTCTAGAGCCGTACCGGAACTCTTCCGGGAAGCACTTCTTCGTTTTGAAGAAAGCACTAATGCCGTGCATATTTTATCTGATAGCCTTTTTTTCTTTGTTTGAGTTTGTTGCACTATTCTTTCGTTTTCATCATCTTCTTCTTTGTCGGAATATATGTTGTATTCAAATAATTGGTTGTATGCCGAACCCGTCATAGGCTTGATTTTGATTATCTTGCCATCTTTTACGGTAGCAAAGGAATGGAATATACATAGCTGATTCTCCTCACTACTAGTGTAGTAATCCACTAGCTGATACGTATAGTGAAAAGATTCGTTGTCCAAGACTTCCATCACAATGTCTTCAACTTGTAAACCCCTATCGAAATTTCTTTTTATTTGGTACGCCAGGAAATCTCCTTTATATGATCGACCGTTCAGTTCCATTCGTATTTCAGGATCAAATGCATCGTGAAATAAGGAGTCAACAAAGGAACTGGACCTATTGTAGCTTTTCAACAGGATCTCAAGCTTGTCCATTGCCATACGGCATGAGGCGGGCTTTGTCATAATGGTAGTTTTCTTTTCCGGAAATAATGGTAGTGCGGAGACTTTTGCTGTTATGCTAGCCGTTGTGACTGCTGTATCGATATTGTGCATTTATCTTCCGAGATTGAATCTTCGTGCGATAACTTCAGTCTTSGAGAGGATAGATGCAGAAGGTGGAGCGCCATATGTACAGTAGGGCAACTTACTTGTCAGTTTAGTTCCCATTTTAATGTAATGCACGAGCTACTAAAAACCAAAAAGTGGCGAAGATGAGTTGCCTGATACATAAATGGAAACCCAGATTTCAGTTTTTGTAAGTAAAGATATTACGTTTGTAGAATGCATCAAGCGATGAAGATGATTGCGTTATTTACTGTACCCTTCAACCACACGGTACGTCAGTTCGTGGTTCGGCAAGAGCTATGATTAATGATTACAATATTTCTCGTGTGATGCACGCTAAAACTACGAGTTTCGTACTTTTTCCATGGGTTACCGTTATTTGTTTGGACGTCAGGCATGTCTACTAGAGCTACTAAGTACTAGAGCTATTAAAGGCAAGCCCCGTAGTGGCAAGTTATTGGCAATTCCCCGGGTGTCAATTTTTTCTCATTTTCCCGTCTTTATTTCCCCTCTCCCCCCCCCTCCACACAAAAAACTATGAAGTCCTAAAATATTTCTATTGGTGCTCCTTACTACTGGGGATATAAAATCAGTGGTTACTACTTGAGAATTAATATTAGTGCTTACTACTGGATCACCTCCATTACTACTTACTAGTTKGGATGCVRTAGTAGTGAAAACTGCAAACTGCTGGGTAAGGGGGTTCTGTTGGTGCTGCGAGAGGCACTAATATTAATTCTYAAGTAGTAACCACTGATTTTATATCCCCAGTAGTAAGGAGCACGAATAGAAATATTTTAGGACCAGCGAGAAATTAAACAATGGAAATATTTTTATTTTCGTCCGTTGGATGCCTTTTTTAACTGATTTTAACTGTAAAAATGAGCTAAAAATTTCTATTAGTATTTGTACGGGGATTGCCAATAAYTTGCCACTACGGGACTTGCCTTTAATACTTCTACTAAAYACTGGCTCTACACCATACGCRATGAACTGATTYGTGAAATATTACTGAAATAGTTACTATTAGTTCTATTATTTTTGGAACCGATGCATTAAGTGCGTACTGTGCGTCATCCCACTTTTCCTCCACGTCGTTTCTCTCTCTCTCTCTCTCGGACATCACGAAACGACGTATTCTCCTTTCATTTCATTTCATTTCCTTTCATTTCATTTCAAACTACGCCTTCTTCCACTCAAGTAGAATATTTGTTCCAAACTGCCAACTCCAATTTGAAAATATTCTGACTTATTCGTATACAATTTCAGTCAGAAAAATGAAGTTGAAAAAGTGTACAGTGAGATTCAGCCCAACACAAAAAGACGTTATTTGACGTCCAACCAATGCAGCAGGTGTAGTAGYAATGGTATAGGGCCCAGTGGTATTGGCATTCCTACTAGTAATGGTAGTYAGGAAAAAATGATAACTTGTTTTGAAAGTTTAAATGTAAATGAGCAACTTGATGYGCTCGGCAAAAATACAAACAATAAGAGTAGTAGTACAGGCATGTTTKGTTCTCTGGAGTGACTACATTGATATCAAGTATTCAGTTCCGGAGGATGAGATAGAAGTCAGATCATGCTCGGTAGCTTACATGTTTGCTSRAGTTCTTTTCTCAGAGAGAGTATTGTTTTTCGGCTCATCGTTTTGTTAGATTTTCCACAGCTGTCAATTCTGCAAAGAACTTGGAATGTTTCGGGCCTTCCTCCATTGGCGTTACGTCGTTTGCTGCCGCGCAGACAACTTTTTCGAATAGAGTTACTTGACACGCCATAACTATGCGTCGAGGTTGTCCCAGTTGGAGCCGTTGGTTTTTGAGTCGAACAAAAAGAAGGGACGTGTAGATGAGGTATAAGCAGTGGACTTTCGGGCGGTAGGCTGACCAGACTTCCACATGATGGCAATGACGTAATGGTCTGGCTTCTAGTGCATTCAGTGTAAGTCTTTGGTTTTTCCTGTGATTGCTCGACACTTCCCCCGGYGACACAGTTCGGGAGGCCACTGCTCGTGCTCGTAGAAATATTGAGAACGTCATTGTTGCTCCTAGACGAGTCATTTGGTGTATTGGTTCTGAGTTTGGTCGAACTGATGATGGATTTGAAAACACTGAGTTTTAGAGACTCGACGTGTTGGGGTGACGACGAAATGCAAAGTTCGCTTTGCTGGAGCAAGAGGCATCGACTGCTTGCGGTGCGAATCATGAGCTTGTGGAGCTTTTCGAACTCCCGAGCCGAAGATTTAGCACCTTTTCCCTTTGTCCTTTTGTTCGTTCTTCTCTTCTTTAGATTTCTTCTTCTCTTTGGCGATGACTGGGGGTTGGAGAGTTGATGCGATTCTTGTGTGTTGGGCGAAGGCGTTCCGACGATTGAAGATACGTCGGAAAYCACGGATCTTTCTTGCCAACCAAAATCTACTTCTGGTGACATACTCTTTATCGATCCTTCTCCTATCTGGGCACACATAACGCTAGGATCAGCTGATCCATCATCAAGGTTCAGGGTGGTACATATAGAGTAGAAGGATGGAATAGTTTCATCATCCATTCTTTCATTTTCGTCAGAAAAGTAAACCGATGTGTTATCGGTTCCTGTCCTTTCATGTCTTGATAGTACTGTATCAGAGACAGAGAAAAGGTCATCTTGGAGAGGAGAGTCGACATCGAATATCGAAGACGGGGASTGTGGTCCAGATTTTGGACAATTTCTTTCCCCTTTCGACAAATCAAWYGGTATTGGCTCGTCGTCGCTTATATCGTGTATGCTAACTCGCCGAAAGGCGATTTCACGGACCGGAACATCGCCAAAGWRCAAWAGAGAATCATCTGGTGCAGTCACCGGTACTCTACGATCTTGGTTGTTCCTCATCATATTGCTTGGTTTCGAGGTGTGTGGCTTACGTGCTGTTAAATTCTAACAGAATAATTCTGTGTGAAGTGCGATCGATGGCCAAAAACTGAGAGTTTCTTGAGATTTGTGAGGATTGCAGGTATTTTTAAATACTACCATTATCATTAACTGTTGTTCTCTAGCACTACCACAGATTCCTCGTAMRTCATGGTGTGTCCTAAGTCCATCAATGTATGATTTTGCAACGTGTTCGTTATGTACCAGGGACTAGAATGATTTGACATGCCGATTTAAGTCGATTTAAGGGACGCTGCAATGCAAGACTCAACTCACCAAGATCACTCTAGAAATAGATATTTCATTCTCTTTCCTTAAAACTAAATCGTTTGATCGTGATATCTGCCAAGCTTAAGCTTCGCTTGTAGTGTAAAAATATTGCCGTTCCTACTCGTTCTAATTTTATTTTCTCTTTTTCTGGCACAATGTACGGTACCGTGCTACAGTATTACGCACGATTAATCTTTCTCATAAAGTCATCACAGTTCGTGTTTTGTTAAGATGACCTGGGAAGTATTGAGAAAATTGAAGTTAATGGTACTGGSATTACTTTATTAGTAGTATTATGTATTCACAGAGAAACGATGACAAGCAGATGTTAATTTTTTTTATTCTTGCTAGTAAAGATCTCCAGAACCGGGATGGTATTTACTGCAAGGTTCTGRAAAAAAATGCTACTYAWAGATTGTTAATTAACTTTATTCTTGCTAGCTATATCCGTGATGGGTATTTCCTGTATGTAAGGTTCTGAAAAAATGCTACTTACTGTATATAAGGTTCTGGAAAAAATGGTATTTACTGTACTGTAAGGTTCTGAAAAAAATGCTACTTAGCGAATCCCGGTTCACAATCGCGATGCATGAGTTTTTTTGAGAAAGAGAACAGATGTGAATATCGATCGCCAAGGCAGCATGAGAAGTTTTTTTTGAAAGAGAACCAGATTGTTGAATATCGCCAAGGCAATACTGTATCTCTTACTAGTAATAATTAAAAAAGAGAAAGAAAGAGAATATAACAAAAGCCTTATGTTGAACCTTGTTTCGAGGAGTGTACCGTACGAGAAACTGTGATATTTCAAACAAATTTACAGACCGAAGGCCAAGCGCCAGAGGGAAGAGTACGGTAGTGGTACTCGTACCATTTCSACTTGGTACTGAACTCCTAACTATTACCGTTAAAAGATGACACTTTGCCTTCATTTATGACCCCTGACGTACCGTATGGTAAGTACAGTATGCAGTATCTAATTATGCTGCGCTTCTGCCATACTACATGCGACTGAACCAAGTCCAAAACAGGGGTCCTTAATTTAGGACCCCTGGTCCAAACGTCATACCGTGTCATTATTTCAATTTTTTATGGTGTCACACATGAACACACATACAATTTTTATGCGTTGGATCAAACACGACCCGAACTTTGCTGTCGATACCTCGGCCTGACAACAACGACAGCCTCTCTCGTTTCAAAAGAAGGATTTGCTGACCAGCTACAGTACTCGTACGACTACGTAGTACCATACCCCGTACTTACCATAAGCCGAAAATTCGAGAGTCATTTTTTGCATCCAGCACGAGTAGTCGTCCCTACGAGTACCATCCCAAGGACGTACCATACATACACACGATTGAAAGACTTGCCAACAATCAATCGATCTAAACACCACCTGCCAACAAACTATAGACAGTAGACAGAAAGCACTTCGACCTGACCGTCACTTATTATTCGTACCAGATAAAACCGACGACAGAGGCTTGCATCGTTCCTGGCCCCTCAAGGATGAAGGTGAAAACGAAAMCACCACCCCTGCTGCGCAACGAAGACAAAAAGAAGTCCCCTGTCGTCACGAGGCGATCGTTTCCGKTTCCGATTACGTTTTTGGTCCTTCTGTTTCTCGTCTGGTTGTCCGCTACCGCTTTACAGTGCGCATCCGCATTCGAATGCCCGGGCTCCAGGACGCCGCCCCTGGTGATCAGGGGAAAGCGTTTCTACGACTCTTCCAGTGATGAATATTTCCCCATCAAAGGGATCGCCTATTATCCACGGCCAAACTCCGGCCCCCTCGCCCATGGGTCGTCCTCGGTGGATTTCTACACGGACGAATACTCGCAGCGGTGGAGGGCCGACATCTCGAACATGAAGGAGCTGGGGATCAACGCGGTTCGGATCTACGCCGTCGATCCCTCGAAGAACCACGATGCCTTCATGTGCGCCCTGTCCGAGGCAGGCATCTACGTGATGCTTGGCCTCCTGGCCGACTGCGAGGGCTGCGCGATCGGTGCCTGGGTCGGTGTCGAYGCGGAACCTCCGATGTGCTATCCGTCGTCGGTCAAGGAGCGGGGGAGGTTCGTCGTTCGGTCCTTTTCGAAATACCCCAACCTGATGGCCTTYTCGGCCGGCAACGAGGTCACCATCTACGCAGACGACGGTTCCGGTGGGCCCCGGGAAGCCAACATCTCCTGCCAGAAAAAGTTTCTGCGGGACATGCGCGAATACGTTTCCGGGTGCGCCGGTAGCTATCCGAATGCCGTTCTGCCCCGGGCGATTCCGATCGGAGTCGTGAACTGGGACGGGAATRCGGGAACYTTTTCCCAGAACGTGTACTACCAGTGTCGGACCGACCGGGGGGACCCCTTCGAAAACGCCGAATGGTTCGCCCTCAATTCCTACCGGCACTGCGACGGATTGGCCAACACACCCGACGAGATCATCGGGTGGCCCGACCTCCGCGAAACCTTTCGGGAGGCAAACTTTCCGGGCCCCGTCTTCTTTGGAGARTACGGCTGCCGGGAGCGGGGGTTTCCGACCCTGGACGGGTTCGACACCCAGCGCACCTGGTTGCAGACCGAGGCTCTCTACGACCCGGACTATTCCGACGTCTTTGCGGGTGGCTTTGTCTTTGAGTATTCCGCGGAAAAGACGACCATTGATGGCAACCTACAGTTCTGGGCCGACAAGTTGGATCTGGACGAGCCCGAGAGCGAGTGGCCCTACAAAAAATTCGCGAGGGCCAATTACGGAATCGGCTATTTCGGTCCCTCCGATTGCCARCACGACGACGGCGGCGACAGCGACAACAGCGACACCAGCAGTAACTGTGAGTACACGAGATATCCCGAGTGGGACCGACTGGCGGAAGCCCTCGCCACATCCGAGGGCCAAGGGATTCGACCACAGAGTGCAGGGGTCCTCCCCGAGTGTCCCACCCGATACCAGGCCCTCGCAGACTTTGATTGGCCAACCGACAGAGAAGAGGATCCCGACCTGGACTACTGCCTCGAGCTACAAAGAAATGCCGCCTCTACCGATTCTCCTACCGATTCGCCCACTGGTGGCGGCAACGGAGCTGCCCCCGAGACGGACGAACCCACGGGTGCCTTTGCCTTTCGCACGGATACCCCCTCGGCATTTCCTACCYCCGCTGTTTCCTTTGAATTTCGTACTCAATTTCCTACGCAGCTYYCCTCGGAATCGCGTTCCGRGGAGGGCACGCAGCAGCCAACGGAATCGCTTTCCGAGGAGGCCACACAGCAGCAAACGCAATCCGCGAGGTGCTCGRACCACGATCGATGCGCYKCCGCAAACCTGTCGGGATTCTGTTGCCCCACGAGCGACGGCGTCGTTTTGGGGTGCTGCGACRTCRTCTCCGAGGCTCCGTCGGCTGCMGGGCTTACWTTTGAATTCGCCGACGRCAGCGGTGCACGGACTCCGCCACTCGCTGTAGCAGTACTATTGGCAATSGGCACTTCGTTTGCCRCAATAATAACAATAATATAGCACTTGAGTTTTATTGYTATTAGAAGTACGATAGAGCCAAAACGCCATCGACAGGAGCAATATTGCACTAATGCAACGACCTTGTATTCCCTCCATTTTACTCAGCAAAAGGAATTTTAKTGATTTATAGTGATGCGGTGCAACACAAATTTTGACGTGAAAGATTTGAATCTGAGATATTCGTTTGGCGCCGAACAAACGAACTGCATGTAGTATTCAACATGACACCTARAACACCAGTTGTGTTCCGATTTGATTGTCATTTTCTGTCTTATTGAAACTAAAACACAAGGTAGCACGCAATCGCAAGCAACCCTTGCGCCGCTAGAACAATGCGTTCAATCCCTCCAGGCACCACCCCGGTTGCTATTGTATTTCAGGCCGGGAATGGGCTTGGYCGATTGAATCCTCGGTTCCTTGGTAGTTGTTATATAGCGACTAGTCGGAGCCTCCGAGGCCGAAGGGGAATCCGATGTGGAGGCCACTTGGTGGCAATAGCGCTGGCCACTCCGCACACAAGAATCYAAGCAGCCTTCGCTGCTCTTACCGCCATTCTTGCCGTTCTTTTGCAATTCGCAGTTGAGAACACACGATGTTTYGCAATCGCTGCTCCCGAGATCGTAGTTGAAATTGCTCTTTTTCGTTGCCGTGATTTCGTTCGTCTCAATGGACGTTGTTTCCGTTGCCGTTGCCGTTGCTGCTTTAGCTGGCAATGCCCCCCCGACACATGCCATCCATGCTAGCCCAGAAGCTGCCGTGGTCAGAATGTTTCTCCGACTGCTGATAGCGCACTCGGATTTCGGTATTGCAGCGCTCTGTGTTGCGGAGGAATCCWTGCCATRAAAATCTGATCGTATTCTGTTMTGCCCAAACTGCAGCGAGGTCACAYGAGACGGTGCGAAAAGGGCTGCCCAGAACGCGCAAAGCGCCGTCAGTGTCGTTATCCTAGCGGTATGATCTTGCATTTGTTGTTTCKTGTTCGTGTCGAAGTATGGCACAGTAGCGAATGTTGAAAAAGAATGTGGATAAGAATTCAGYATCGAAACACAATTGTTGACAAGTGCTAGTACGTAGTCAATTCTTTTGTTCTTATCAACAAATTATGATCACAGCATCCGATTGCCGACGAAGTGAATGAGGCAGCCGTGAGCGAGGAAGTTCATCTAGTGAATTTCAAAAGATTTCGAATTTTTACGAAGGATTTCATTTCTTTCTCACGCCCCATAAACCCCTGCCCCCCAAGATGGTACAAGTGAAACAATTTCTGCTACCAGTACGAGCAGAGGAAGAATCAAGAAACGCAAAACAAAAAAATTATTGATTGGTTTTCTGCTCTAGAAATTGGAAACACAGGAGTCATGGAGTAAGTAGCAACAGCAGCAATTACTAGCAATAGAAGCTCCTCTACTAGTACATCCACCAGTTCTTTTTGTTGTTCTTCTTGTTCTTGCTTGCTCCTCTCCCCTTTCCCCAGGAGGTCATGGCAGTGTAATAATCAAATTGTGTAACTACAAGCTGAAGATCTACGAATCATTTATWCTACTCCTCTCTTCCCATGTAATCCTCTGCTGATATCAGATCTGCTGCTGCTGTAATTTTTTGGGCACTGGTGAAAGCAAATATCTTTCATTAACGGACTTGCAAATTCAACKTCTTGGGGTATGATAAAGCTCAGGTTTGGCTTCGAAACCATGAACATGATTATGAGATTGACGGGAAAACAAACACCAYAAAAATGGTCGTACAMAATGTTGTCAAMCGACTTAACATAAAGGAGTTCCCTATAGCGAYTATTTTGTATGGGTAAATRGACGTGTATGATGAAACTTTTCATTCTTCTCTTCTGCGATTCMTTTCTCTCGTATCTCATGTAAMGACAASAACAATTACGTTCTAATGCCTTTCTGAAGCACAGAATCAACTGCAAATGCCCACAATAGCATCCTTCACTTCGGGTACGGCAACAATAATCGTTCCTGCCACGGCTGTCAGGGCCATTGCCATCGCGGCAAACGGGAATGCRTCGACCTCCGACACCATGCTCGAGACACCCAAACCTTGGGCGGCACTGCCAACGGCCAATCCACGCGTGATGGGATCTTGGATATTGGCAAAGTCCATCAATTTTCTTCCGTATTGAGCACCGATGATACCCGTCAAGACGACAACGACGACCGCAATGGAAATGTCTCCTCCCAGCATAGTGGTCACTGGGATAGCAAGGGCCGTCGTAATGTTTCGTGCCAGCATGGACAATCGGATCATCAGGGAGTTTCCGGAYGCGCCACCGAGACGAATCAACTTGGTAAAGGCGGCCGTTCCGAAGAGGGTTCCGAAACTCGAGACCAAGAACGCGGCGACGACAATCTTGAAGTTTTCGAGCATGAGCTTTTTGCGGCTGTACATGCTGACAGCGAAACTGACCACTGACGGTCCGAGACAAAACAGAAGGAGGTCACCGGCTCCGGCCGCGTTCCAGGCCAAGCTGCTGGTCTTGTAGCTTCGGACAGAGTCMGCAAAGCTTGCGGAACCGGTCGCGGCCCCATATGCGTACAGAAGTCCCCAAACCACAAAGGTCGACGTCAAGAGAGGATGGACGGCCTTGGTGATTGCGGGTGGCCCCCGGGCGCATCCGACGTAGCTCGCAAAGGTCGCGACAAAGAAGAAAGCGGCCTTCAGGGGCGATTCCCAGACGGCACCGGCCATGAATTTTTCCGTTAGCAAGCTACCGATTCCCGTTGCGATCGATGCCTTCATGAGAAAGGACATWGCCTCCGCGCTGAAGGGCTTGGCGGGTGGACCCGAAGCGACCGCGGCACTCTTCTTGGCGGCCTTTGCCGGCRCTGCGGGAGCGATCTTTCCATCCAATTTTCTCAARAACAAAACCGTGTAGGCGACCGTGTACAGGGTGTAAATAAATCCAAGACCCGTAACCAAGAGCACCTTGGCGACCTGTATTGTCGACAATCATGGTGAGAAACAAGTGTGAGAAAGGCTGCAGAGCAGAAAAAATTGGAACGCAAGGAACGAAAGCATCGTTTGCATTGAAACTCATTGACAGGATTCCATTCTACGCATTCTGATGTGCCATAACCCTTGCTCTTTTTTTGGGCGACGTACCTCCAGTCCGGATCCAACGCTGGGAGCCAGCGGAAGCATGGCCAGTCCCGGAACGAAAAAGACGGGGAGCCACTTGGTCAGAAGGGTRGTTCCCGGCGTMAGGTATTCGAAGATGGAGTTTCCGAGGCCCGGGACGACGGCGTCSGCCAGGACCAAAAAGGCAAAGAGGATCCCGCAGCCGCCGAGCTGGGCCGGGAAGTTGATGCCCGCGTCGACGAATATCTTGTTGACGATGCGCTCGATGACG
The DNA here is from genome assembly GCA_900660405.1 of Pseudo-nitzschia multistriata. Taxonomy (NCBI): domain Eukaryota; phylum Bacillariophyta; class Bacillariophyceae; order Bacillariales; family Bacillariaceae; genus Pseudo-nitzschia; species Pseudo-nitzschia multistriata. The sequence goes on from CAACVS010000395.1 coordinate 147,235, forward strand.
GTCAGAACGACAGTGCCCGTGACGGCGGGATCCAGGATCGCCGGCTTGGGTGCGGCTTCGGTTTTTCCTCCCCTGGGGGTGGTTTCGACCACGGCAGCGGCGGTGGCATGCTGCTGCTGGTGTTGTCGTCGCTGTCGGAGCTGCGACGATTGGTAAATCGAGTGCTGCGGAAAGGATTCGGGGGTTCGGATGGCCGACGCAAGGGCCACCACCAGAAGCAAGAGGGCGACCAATGCTTTGGAGGAAGTTGATCTGGGCATTGTTGTTGTGTTTTTTTTKGTATTGTTGTCGTKTCGAAGGTTAGGCTGTTCCGTACAGAATCTATCGATCGAGTTTTACTAGTCCAATGACAAACAGTTTCTTGTGAAGCAGAAGTACAACCGTACGGTATGCATAGAGTGTCACAATGGAAGAAGCCACGAGATGGTGTCAGCGACAACGGATAGATGGGTTGATGGACGATGGACGATAGGCCGTGCCAACGCTGATGGGCTTTCGGCGGAGGCTTCTTGAAGCGKCCTCTGATTGGAGGAACGCCAGATCYGCTTTTTCTTTCCAAATGGATCGACGATCCATAAGTTTCGTGATRCACGCATGCTTTTGTGGTATGTGGATACGAAGGACGGGCTTGACACGATAGCCGGCRCCGGGTTCGTTCGATTGTGACCATCCACGTGGAATCCTTCGGTGATCTTAATTGTGAGCGCGATTGTGCGCTTTCGGAAACAGAACTACATAAACAGAATCGYAAACGTGTCACRTTTGGTCMATAAGTGGAAAAATGCTATTATGAAGGTGGTGCCATCAAATCTGATGTCATAMCCCTGAAATGTGATTGTCATTGGCCAAAACCATTCTTTTCCGCTTTGACTGTCTAAAAATATTCTTTTTATGACGTAAGAATAAAGGTATCTTTCGAACCAATCACCGTTCATTTTTTCAACACGACAGAGGAAGGTTCGTGTTACARAGCTAGACGTTCGTATGAATTAACGCACGCTAAGGACAATTATGACATGCGACTCGTACAGCTACGAGCAGTACTTTCGCAAGCTGTGTTTGTCGTAACGACAGTACCGTACCAATTAGCTCAATTCTGCTTTCAAGCACGGAAGAGCTACGTGTAAACTCATACTAGCTCTCGMATTTGGTACACCTTATTGCCGTGTGCTGTGATAGTTCTTCTTGTTTCTAATCTTAGCAACGTGCGACAAGAAGGAGAATTAGTATCTCCTTTGGGTTCAACATTCAACAACCATTTTTCCTTAGCTCCCGTACCGCCATACGTTCCACTATCGAAGTGAAAGTACAGSCAACATAGTATCCCAAGCTTGCTTTGATAATTGAATTGAAACGAACTGGAGACTGTAGTCGAGAACGAACGAGAGAGAACTTCGTCTACCAACATTCCAAACCCAACAAATTCCACTCGATTCTGTGGCAGATAGTGTACATTGTACGAGTACAAACAGTTTTTGCATAAAAAGAACGTGAATCGATGTCTGCTCCCGCTCCCGCTACTGTCAATGGCACCGCCGACGGTGAGGCACCCCAGCCCATGTTCCAAATGTCCAACCCCGTAAGTTCTGGTCTGTGACGATCCGAGTTGATCTTGGTCGAACGCAGCRCAGTCGATTTWTCKTTCAAGTGTCTCGGTGTTTGTTCTTTTTTTCCACGAGCGCCGGCCTCCTCACACYGCAAGCSCCTTGTTGCCCGATGGTTTTTCTTTTGTTTTTCAGGCCGCCACCACCAACGGGGACGGTGCCACGCCGTCCRTCGGTGGCGGGCTCGACATCGGGAACCTCGACCTAGAAGAGCTCTTTGTGGATTGCTATTACGACGTTCCCGGAATGGCMGACATGGCCAACGACCAGCACGCCAACGCACCGGCTCCGGCGGCACCGGTCCCCACCCCGGTCTCTGCCATGCACCCCGCCGTGGCCGGAGACCCCGCCGCATCGGCCGGCATGGTGGCTCCCCCGGCCCCTCCCGCTCCGCAGCCCGCGGCGGTCCCCTCGGCCGCGGCCCCCGCCGCCGAGTCGTCGAAAAAGCGGCCCGCCAGCGAGATCGCGGACGGCCCCTCCAGCGGGGGGCAGCTCACGGCCAAGCAAAAGCTCGAGCGCCGCGAGCGAAACCGCGAGCACGCCAAGCGCAGCCGCCTCCGAAAGAAGTTTCTGCTGGAGTCCCTCCAGGAACAAATCCACGGGCTGCAGGAGCAGCTGGACAAGTTCAAGAAGGCGATCCGGACCGAGCTTCCCGCGCCCCGAGCAGAAGAGGTCATCGATCAGATCTGYGGGCACGAGAACAAATACACGCCGCTGCCCATGCCGTCCGGCTTTGGCCCCGTCAAGACGCTCATGGAACCCGATTTCCGGCTCATGTCGGCCCTCTCGGGATCCCAGCAAAATTTTGCCATTTCCGACCCTACCCTTCCCGACAATCCGATCGTGTACGTCTCGCAGGGATTTTTGGACCTCACCGGGTACCAGCTGGACCAGGTTCTGGGAAGAAACTGCCGGTTCCTCCAGGGACCCGGTACCGACCAGTCGGCGGTCGATGTCATCCGAAAGGGCATCTCGGARGGCATCGATACCAGTGTGTGTCTGTTGAATTACAAGGCGGACGGAACGCCCTTCTGGAACCAGTTCTTTGTAGCGGCCCTGAGAGACGCCGAAAACAACGTCGTGAACTATGTTGGTGTTCAGTGCGAGGTCAGCAAGGCGGTTGTGGAGAAACACATGGGAAAGGAAAAGAAATARTCCGGCAGTAATTCATTTATTCGCAAAAAGTGGTGCCTCCCTCAGCTATCTGCATCGTCCTTCCGGAAAACAAACTACTGCGCAGGCTATCGCACTGGCACACATGGACTGTGGAGAGCAGCGTTAATYTTTGGAACCCTTGCGGGCTATGGCCATTCCATCATCGAATGCACGCATGAAAACATCTCATTGTGATTTTTGTAGCTGATAGAGATGGAATGGACAGGCAGAAGAGGAGWAATGAATGAACGGTCRAAAGGCGGCAAGGGATGCCCCAAAAGGAACGAATGAATGAATGCAAGCGAATTTCCATGCTGTAGGCTTGTCTAGAAAATGGAACTCGGAACCGAACACAAGCACCGGGCACGACGAGACGGAACAATAATGCGGTGCGAAACGAACGAACTAACCAATGGAAACAAACAAACAAACAAACAAACGAAGGGCGAGATGCTGCTCGGGGGAACACGTTGCACTGTCACAAAGATCAATCGGGAATTACGCGCAGCAGCCTCTGCGAAACTAATTGGATTTACACTCTTTTTGTTAATATAATATATATATATTTATGATGTGGTGACTGTCGCCGATTCTGTTTTTCTGGAACACGCCTAGTCGTAGGCCGGGGGAGACGCYTCCGCCGCCCGCTCCAGGGCCCCCTTGATCTCGGCCCTGCGCCGCTCGTGGTTCTGTGATTTTCCGAGGGCTACCAGGCCGCAGAGGTTGGCGTAGGGCTTGACCTCGGAGGGACGCAGGGCCCTGGGGGCCGCTACTTCCCCCGGTCCACCACCGGGCCTTGTTTCTCCCGACGCGTTGTACTTGGTCAGCCTCGCCATGCCGGGGACAAAGTCGGAATTCTCAAGGGTTTTGCGGTACGTGTAGCTCCAGCCGCCGCCGCTGCCGCTGCTGCTGCTTCGGTCTCTGCCCCCCAGAAAGGCATCGAGCCGGCAGAGGATCCCGCCGTGGGCCTCGAGGACGGCCTGGGACGCGCAGGTGTCCCACCGGCTGACCCCCCGGTCCTGGATGTAGGCGGCCCTCGCCCCCGCCTGYTCCGCCTCGAGGAGCATCAGGACCTTGTTCCCGGCCCCCCCGGARGGGGCCCGGGAACAGCCCAGCTCGCCCAGCAGGGCCTCCARGAAGGGGGAGATGCCCCCGTTGGAGGTCAGGAGGGAGGAGGCCCTTGTCTCGTCTCCGGGGCTGCYSTCCCTTCCGGCGAGCTCCGAGGCGCARTAGCCCTCGATGGGTGCGCCCGCGGCCCACGTTGGRCCCTTTTCCGACAGGGGCCGGTAGACGACGCCCGCCACCGGCCTGCCGGAAGAAGCGTCGGCAAAGCCGACGCAGATGGTGCACTGGTCGCCCTTCTTGGTCGAAAACTCGCGGGTCCCGTCGATCGGATCGACAAAGGCCACCAGGGAGGGGTGCAACACCCCCCCAGCGTCTCTTTCCGGTGGGAGGAGGGCCTCCCTGGCGCGGGAAACCCCCTCGATGGCCTGTTCGATGGCCTCCTCGAATTCCCCGGGCACCAAGAGGTCGTCGACCTTGTAGGGCTTCGAGGACAGATCGACGGKGCAGTCCTCTTCTCCCACCACGTCTCCGACGATCCGGGGCCTGGATGCCCCGGCCCTTTCGGATTCRCGTTCGCGTTCGCACCCCAGAAGGGTTTCCACCAGGAGGTGCTGGACGAGGCCGTCGGCAATCGTAAAGACCGAGTCGTCYKCCTTGGTCTTGGTCTTGCCGCCCCCGTTGTTCTTCCCCTGCTCGTGGTCCCTGCTGATGGACCGGTACAGGGCCTCTACCGCGGGGGTCACCGCCTCGCAGGCCGCCAGCGTCGCCCCGCACAGGGCCTCGAGGGAGGGCCCGGTGTGGCCGTCCCCGGTGTCGTTGTTGTTGCTCTCCGAAGGGATCGGCGCGAGTGCCTCCGGCGCGGAGTTTTCCTCTTCCATGCGTAAGACCGCCGGATTCCCGCTGTGCCAGATGCGTGACCGAGGGCCCGGAGCAGGGGACCACAACCGGGAACGATGGGGGCTTGCGGCTCTGCCCCGGGCGATCGGAGCAAGGGCGAGGGCGCCTTTGGTCCAGGGAGCGGAAGCGGCGGTTGCCGTGGCGGTTGCGGCAAGGGCCGCCGTCGTTGCCCGGGCGATGGAATGCCMAAAAAAGCGTCTCGGGGTTCCCGTTCGTTTTCGATACAGGGCCCGCGGCAGCAGCACCATGTCCTCTCGGGGATGGTTGCGGAGTGGCGTGGCGTGGCGTGGCGTGTGCTAGGACCCGAACAGAACCGCTTGTTGTGCGACGGCTGTACAGTATGGAAGTGCGGTACAGTACTCGTACTGGAATCGGCGACGGTCGCGAGATAGATGTTGGAAGATGGACGTGTACGGTACTGAATGTACCACAGAGGTATGTAGAAAACAGTAACAACATCAACAAACATGCCATCACGAATCGTGACGAATCACGAAACCAGCATCCGCTACGGGTATGTATGCATAGTACCATGATATAGTACTACACGTAGGTACCGTAACGTATTCATAAGACCGTGGGGACTTGGGACCCTGATTCTCGAATCGCTCGTGAATTAATTTCCCTCATACCGTACGTTGTGGCTGTGGCAAGGATCAGAGATTTCGGAAACTTCGTGCCGAGAAAAAAAAAAATTGGCGCGCATTTCGTTTCCCCGTGATGTTCGTACAGTGCAGTACAGTAGCTACGGCGGGTACAATACTGTACGCAGCGTGCCGATCGTTCCGGAGCATTGCAAGCACAGCACCTTGTGTTCCGTTCCACAACAATCAACGCAACGCAACGTACCGTACGGTACAGAATCATACGGTTCCGTTGCATGAAGCACATGTAGACTTGCAAAAAAAAAACACAACCAAAGCAAACGGAAGGAGCATCAATGCCAACGAAACGTTCGTAACTACGAGTACCCTTGTGGATCGCCTATCGATATACGTTGATGGATTGACCAGCCAAAAGGAGCCACAACCATGCACCACCACAAGAAACGAAAGCATCCCGACTATGGGGACAACAAAAGCACCAGCTACGGCAACGACCGGAGGGAACAACAATATAAGCAGCACCAGCAACAACAACAACAACAACAACAACAACACCAGCAGCACCATTGCGATTGCCATCACGAGCCACACCAGCAACCCAATGTACCTTATGTGGAGCACGTGGACGGAAGGCGTTTCTACAGCGATCGGTTTTACCTGAACGAGAACGATAGCGGGGGGACACGCCACAATAGCAACGAGAACAACAATAGCAACAACAACAACAACACCGGTGCCTGCGCCTGCGGGAGCGCCGGAGACCCGCCGGCCTTTCCCCTGGTGGACTTTGTCCAGCGGTCCCTGGACCTGTCGGCGGCCCTTCTGGGAACCTTTCGCGTCCACCCGGAGTGGTTCGTCGAGAGCTTTCCCTCCTTTGTGGGCGCGGGAGAAAGGGAGGACGGAAGCGGGGGGGGAARCRGGGGCGTCCCCACCCTGGTGCTCCACGGCCACAAGGGTTTGGAAAAGGCCCTCGGGGAGCGCCTGGAACGGCCGAGCCGCACCGATGCTTCCCTCGACGCCGGCTCCGGGGACGAGGGCAGCGCCRGYGGCAGCGGCTCTTCACCGAGCGAGCCGTCGCCGAGGGCCCGGTTCTTTCTTCCCTCCACGGCCTCGGCGACCGAGGCCGCCAGGTGCCTCCTCCGCAGCCCCCGCCTGGAGCTGTGTCGGGTGGACACCCGGTGGAATGCGAGGCGGTTCCGGCGGCCCGGGGAGGGCCCCGGACCGGCCGGGGTGTCCTCCGAGGACCGGCGGGAACGGGGAGGCAGCAACAGGAACAACAACAGCAACAACAGCAGCAACAACAACAGGAACAACGACCACCTCGAGCAACGCTTCGGAGTCCACCACCCAAAGTTCATGCTTCTGCTGGAAAAAGGATCGGGGGACCTGGTCGTTATCGTCACCACCTCCAACCTCACGCCACCGTCCGAATCAACCGTGGAGGGAACCTGGGTCCAGCGGTTTCGCCGCAGGAAACCAGGGCAGACCCCCGACCGAAACAACCACAATCTCCACAAAACCAACGACTTTGGACCGGTCCTGCAGGATTTTTTGGTGCGGCTCTCGGAGGCGATGGGAAGCGGTGTCGAAGACATTAACATTAATAGCAACAGCAACAGCAACAGCAACAGCAACAGCAACAGCAACAGCAACAGCAACAGCAACAGCAACAGCAACAAAAACAAAAACAAAAACAAAAACAAAGGAGGCTGTTCCTCGCGGCTCGAGGCCTTTTTGTGCAKGCACATCCCCGGCCTGGACTCTCTCTCGGAATTYGCCTCYGCCTTTTGCTTCGAGGCCGCGGGGGCCTTTCTGGTTCCCGTCGTCCCGGGCGACTGCCGGTACGATTCCGAGCAGGCCGCAAACGCCCTGGCYKCTGGAAAGCCACCCCCGGTTTGCTACGGCCGCCAGCGGGTCCGGTGCGTCCTGGACCACCTGGCGAAAGGGGCACCGAGGATCACCAAGAAGACGCAAGACCCGGCCAAGTCGGACCGSCTCCTCCTGCAGCCCACCAGCCTGGGGGGCGACTGGGACCGGTCCCAGTGGGCGAGCCTGGTCCGCGGGTACATGGGCTACGGCAACGGCAACGGCAACGGCGAGGGCCCGTGCGAGAACCCGTGCCACCGGGACGACTTTTGGGTGTCCGGCCAGGCGGACGTTCTCTGGCCGTCCGATCGCTTCGTGATCGGTGCCACCCGATCGGGGGGCAGCRGGTTTCGCGGGAAGAACGGGATCGGCGCGGGCACCCCGGTCGTGGGCAGAGGCCCGTCTGCTTGGGGACCTACGGGGCCGTCTTCCGCGGCCGTCGTCAGCCCGCTCCAGGAAAYAAGYTTCTCCACCCCCAAGAAGACCCATCCGAGTGCCCCCGGGGGRACCGAGCCAATGCCAGAGCCCGTTCCGGCRGTGGTGGCGTCCGCCCTCTTCAACTCCTCCCGGACCTTCAACTCGTGCGACCCCGAGTTCCTCTCGCGGCTGGCCCTCTACCGGGCCGCGCCCTCGGCCAACAGCGGTACCAACACGACCAGCGGATCGGCGGCGGTGCCCCACTTCAAGAGCGTCGCCCGCCTCTTCTCGAACCATTCCGCCATGCGCAGGCGGGGGGTCCCGCCATCGGATGCCTACTTTTCCTGGTTCCTCATGACCAGCGCGTGCCTCTCCCAGGGGGCCCAGGGGAGGGCCCTCGGAGGGGGGGAACCGCCTTYTTCCGGCGCGGTGGCCTACCGCAACTTCGAGCTCGGAGTCCTGTTCGTCAGCCACCTGCCCAAAACGAGCAGAAAGGGAGCCAACCGCAAGGGTTCCTCCGGGAGCAGGGGCCGCGTCTATTGCTTCCGCCCCCGTGTCTGCTCTTGCGGTGGTGCCTCCCGGGACGGCAACGGCGGGATCGACGACAACGAAAACAACGACAACAACCACAACAACGACGACAACCGCAGCGATGGGGCGGAACGGGCACCAACACTGGTGCAYCTGCCCGTTCCCTACGACGTCCGACGGGAGTCCTATTTCCAAACACGCATCGGCAGCGACGAGGAAGACGACGACGACACGGAGCTGGTGATGAAGGAAAATCCCTACTTTCACGAAATTCTGGACTCGAGCCGGTGTGTAGGGAACATGCTCCTGACTCCGTTCGGACAAGAAGAATATCAGAAGCAAATACTAGAATAGACAAACATGCCCGAAAACAGTCGGTGGAAACTCTGGGCTCAAAGATCGAGAAACGGGAACCCGTCGCGGTGTCGGACGCTAGCAACAAACGTAATAGAAATCCCGAACGCACGCRTGCACACACTGAACTCCCATGCATTGTAGTCCATGCGATTTYTATCGATTCGAAAAGTGCTGTGCTGTCTATTTTTATKTTGAGTTATARTGCCATGCAAATCATAGCAAGGATTGGATTGCTTTGGATGAATTGCATGAAAAATCAGTAGAGMACAGGGCCACACAAAGCCCTAGGCGGCCCGGGCCGGCARCGCCTCCCGCGCCCTGGAGAGGACGTCCTTGTTTCCCTCGGCGAACTGCAGCAGCCGTTTCTCCTCGTCCACGGCCTCCCCGTCGTCGTCCCCCTGCCCAAAGGCGATCGCCTCCAGCTCGTCCAGGAGGGCGTGCAGCAGTATGCTTTCCTGCAGCAWGTACTGGAGGGAGGGCCGCTGGCCCTTGCGCTGGATCTTGAGGCCGTACAGGTCGTCGAACTGGACCGAGACCATCCCCGTCCCGTCGCTGAAATACACCTCGAGGTACTCCTCGACCTCCTCGTTGGCATTCAGCAGCCAGGCTCCCTTGAAGGGGGTGTTTTGTTGGCTCACCAGAAACAGCTGCAGGTAGAATTTCAGGGGTTTGATCTTGATGACCCTGGCGGGGATGTCCATGATTTCCACGACCGGCTGGGGAGCGCTGCTCCCGGCGGATTCCGYATCGCCACCGCCCTCCTGCTTGGATTGCTGTCCGAAAAGATTCCCAAACAGGTTTTGGAGCTCCGTCGACGTCGATTTGGTYGCCACGGAACACCCCGGAAGGCTTCCGTKCGTTGGCAGAAAGGGCGACGACACAGAGTTCTTTCGCGGGGTTCCCGTCGGAAGGAAACCCTCGGACCGGGTCGAAAACAACAGCAGCACCGCCCACGAGCAAAGGAAGAATGATTGGATTCCGGGTGTGATCATCTTGGGGATTGGCAAAATGGTCTTTTTGTTTCTCGTTGATAATGTCGCCTACGTGCAGTATGCTCTGKTATTGKTTGGTGATGAACTATCGAAATAATGGAACCGGTAACGAAGTGGGGTTATCGATGCCTTGACACCAAAGAAGWCAAGGATGTGTTTCTGACCTTGTGCACGATCCACCTGATGAGTAAGGTGTGTTGCGTTTTTTGGTTGACTGATGGTTGTTTTCGGCTTACGCTACCGSTACATTCATGTACGTACCCTACTGTATCGTATTGAACTAATCGTTGCTATCGAACAGAGTCCGTAGTAGTTTTTAGTTTTTGACATCACTCGGTAGGAGTACGGTAGGAAAATCATACCGATTAACAGTTAAGGTGTCAGTGTGTCGTACGTCATACCTATTACACGTAAGGAAAGTACTGTACTACCATAAGGTTTGAGCAAGATGAGTAAGGATAAGGATACTCAGTCATCTACCGTGCGGTAGTGTCCTCGCTTTGTGAAATGCTGATAGGCTCCTTAGTGTACATGAATACGTGGTTTACATTAAAGAGTGAGGTTATTCACTAACTACTCGTGATTGTGGTGTCTGTACTACCTCACACCCCCCCACACTTGCAGAATCTAAAGAGTCGAAGTGGTCAATCGTGTCAACTTCCTCATGTTGTGATAGTAGGAGATCTACGAGAGGATTTAGATTGCTGCAAGTGGAGATTGTACGATGTATCGTTGGTACGGGGGTTCCATCCTCACTAACTGTGGCACTTTGTTCGCCAGAAAGAGGTGTGTCCGCACCATTCGTATCCGTACTATTCGAATTAGGGGTGTGTTGTTGTGTGTTTGAGAGTACCGAGTAGGTTGGTCGGATTCTACCCATAAATATATCTGTATGAGTGTAGAATTTCATCCGACCAGTGGGTTTGCTCAGTGAGTCACTATAGTTCTCATCAGATCTTGTTTTAATGAACTCAATAAATTCATCATCAGTCCATTGGAGGATAACAAAATGTTTCATTTCTACATGTCGTGTTCGTCGAGTTGGTTGTTGTGCATTAGCCATTCTAACAGCTCCATGGTTGTCTGCTAGAATAGGTGTGGGAGTGAGTAAGGGGAGCTGTAATTCCATCATTATCCATCTAAGATATAATGCTGCTTTGCCTGCATCTGCCATGTTGGTGAATTCCGCCTCAGTAGAGCTCTGGGCAATGGTTGGTTGAAGCCGTGTTCTATAATAGACTGCAGCTCCAGCAAGCATCATGATGATGCCGCCCATAGAGCGGCGTTGGAGTCTATCAGAGGCCCAGGTAGTATCGCAAGAACCATGTAATTGGAGAGGATTGGTGCTCTGATAGAATTTTGTGAGTTGAGCCTGGGGAGACAGAGGCTGTGGGAGAGGAGCCTGTGGGAGATCCATACAAGGATGTGGTCGCCAGTATGTGAGGCCCTCGTGTTTCGTGGCAAGGAGATAAGCAAACAAGTGGCGAATTGCTTCATAGTGAATCTTAGAGGGATTGTGTGAGTGTTGACTGAGAGTGATAACAGCAACAGAGATATCGATCCGGCATATAGTAAGGGCATAGATAAGTTCCCCAATACATTGTCGATAGCTAAAGCCCATGGTCTTTTCCAGACGTTTTGCATCAGATGGGTCTGTTGGGCCACAGTCCAGCTGGAGCTGTGTTAAGTATTTGGAGTCTTCGCGCATCGGTGTGGGGTGTTTACGGATTCTGTAGGCAGTATCATTTAGCCACCCGTGGTGTTCGCATATCTTTTCAATGTATTTAGCACAGTGAAGGTGATTGAAGTCTCTGGTCTGCTGGACATGTATACCATTGAATTTTCGGATAGTGCCCAGTACATTTAAGGGGTTAGTCATCCTTTGCTGAATAAGATCCCTGATGTTATCACATACATGCTCGTGTTTATTGGCTATAAGGAAATCATCCACTTGTCGGAGGATAAGAGTTATGCCAGTATCATCATGTTTGTAGTATAGACAAGGCTCATGTGTCGTTGGCTTGAAGCCAAGCTCTGTAATAAGTAGTTTTGAGATATACTTATCCCATAAGCGTGGGGCTTCGGGATGACCCTGGAGGGCTTTAAGTATGGGGATTACATAACCGTAAGGGATGGGGGGGCGTTGAAGGCATTCAGTCCACCATTGCTGGAATGGGTCATCAACACGCATGAAGAAGGGGCTCTTAGGAGCCGGAGCTTCAGCAAAAGCATTGCCTACATCATATCCGATGCATTTGAGGTTTAATGCAGCGGAAAGGGCCCAAGTGAGTCGATGAATGGGTTGTTCAACACATGATGCGTATGTTTCAGCAAGAGTGACAGCCTGTCCGTATCTTTTGCCACCGTTGCATGTGCCCCGAGATTTAGGCTCATCGATGCCTGTTAGGGGATTTTCTTTCTCTAGATAGGTCCAGACCCAGGGGAGTATTGTCATGTCCGAATGCGAGGCAATAGGATCTCCAAACATGCCCACTTTGTGGTATCGATTGAGCTGTTTCCATTCAGATTTAAGGAATCCGTCCCATTTAGCAGTGCCTTTAAGTGTGGAGCGTGTGAGTTTAGCTATCCGGACACGTTCATTGGCAATTTCAGGGGAGTCAATAGCCAGGGGCCATTGTGTTTTGTCCAACCATAGGTCCTGGTTAAAGTTGAGGGAGTGCAAGTGATGGGCAATTACATTGAGTTGGTCTGCTTGTAGGGTTGGGACGCCATCCCCACTCAAGGCGAAGCCAGTGAGTGATCCAAACGTGAATTTGATAGTAGGCTTGTGTGAGTCTCTCGCCCGTTTAATTATGCTGATTAAGTCGTCGTATGAATTGATTTGGTTGCCATCCACAGAAGTAATAATAGTGCCCCTAAGCCGTCGTTTCCAGTTACGTATATGAGCGTGAGCAATGGTACCAACTTGAAGTGCCGACACCTCCAGAGCTCCTGCGATATCGGGATGGGGAGCAACAATGAATCCCATGGTCGGATGGAATGCATTGGTGTTCTGGAGAGGAAGAGTATGAGAGGTTTCATTGAAATACATGTTAGTGGAGATATCCAGAGTCTCTAGTTCAGGAATAAGAGCAGCAATTTGTGGCCGTTCAAATTTGGTTCGATGTACGTGTGCGGTGAGTTTAGCAGCCGCAGCCGCAGTATAGCTGGGTGGAGAGTCCTGGATGATGTCCTTTATCAGGGTAGTTGGTGAGGTGGATTTGGGGTCTGTCAGTGTCATAGTGATGGTCTCGGGGTTGTTATTCGTAGTGTGGGCTTTGTGGTCGTCTTCGGTGAATACGCTCAGTAGGTGGGAAGCGGCTGGTGATCGAGCAAGGGGATCATCTCCGTATTGGAGTTCATCCTTAGAGTCATGTCAGGCTGTCTTGTCAGTGCCAGTATGGATGTCAAAGTATTTGATGTTGTCTGTTGTCTTGCCATAGCCCAGGAAGATGCCATCATAGGTCCAAGGGTGTGTGGTGGAGGGCCTTGTTCCTGGGCGCTTTGCGGTTATTTTTGCTCCAAACGTGATGAGGTTATCCATGAGAGGAATACGGCCAGTGTATGCTTGGATGGGAGTCATGTCGATAGCACTGTGGTAAGTTCTGTTGTATAGCCATGTTGCATGAAGAAGAGCATCGGTCCAGTATTCAGTGCCGAGGCCTGCTGCGTAGAGGAGGCACCGTATTCTTTCCTTGAGGGTCCGATGAGGCCGTTCCACTAATCCATTCTGGGAAGAGGAGTCAGCCGCCGTGGACACAGTGTCATAGCCATGTGAGGATACTGCTTGTTGAAAGCTGGCGGATTTGGAAAGCTCACCACCACCATCAGTCATTATGGTGCAGTCCAGATGGTCAGGGAGGAGGTTTAGCATATGTGAGTGATCGGTAGAGTCTACAGAATACTGGTGTTCCTTAGCCGCGTGAGCAAACGAGCGTGAGCGTGCTAGGTACCCATCCCGTGTGGTGGTGATAGCGAGTCGGGGGTTAGTGTGGCGTATGCCGTGTTTGCGCAAGAAAGAGTTTACAATCTGTATTGGTGGATCTTTGGATTTGAGGGGGAAAGTCCAAAGAGCTCTAGTGGCAGCATCGATTATGGTAAGAAAGCAAGTATGTCCCATTCTACTCTTTTTGAGAGTGGGCATGGGTTTAGCATTGGTCTTAAGGATCGCCATAAGATTCGGTGGGCCACTGACAAAAGATATATCCATATGAAAAGACTGTCCAGGGATGAATTTTTCAGTGGAGGGCTTCCTTTTGCCATGGTATTTGGTCATTTTGCTCTGTTCGCAAAACGGACAACGAAAATATGGTACAGAGGAAGGGAGTTTGGGTATTCCTTTGACGACGCGTTGTGTTTTAACGAGTGTGGAAGGGGACACGTGTCCATAGCGTTGATGCCAAAGCTCAAGGTTCTTGAGGGCAGTGGAGAGACCGGATGCACTCCCTTGTGTTGGGGTGGGGGATCCATTCGTTCTGATCGGTGCAGTTGCGGGTGCTGAGCCAGAAAGAGTACTTACTTGGTGGCGATAGTTACGCAATTCGCTAATTCTGTGTTCATCTTCATGCGGATTGGTGATGAGAGCCTTATTCGTAGTGTACCATTCCCCATTGTCGTTTCGTACTGTTTGGATAGACTGAACTGTGTCCCTATCGGTGTTTAGGAAGCGTACAGTTCCCTTATTAGTATCAGTGCCTTCTTGTTGAAATGCGTAGAATCCGTGTAGCTTGTAGTAGTTATCTGGGGATAGAACAGTCCCTGTTGAGTGTGGTGTGTAGAGTGTATGCCAACGCATGATAGTACCTTGGTCTGAGATAAGTTAGATGTAGCCTTCTCCGTAGGCCGACAGTACATTTTGTAGGGAGTCTGTGTTTGCGCTGAAAACCCCGACTTCTTCAGGGGTATTATACTGTATATAGTCATGAAGAAGTGAGTGGTTATCAGTTGCTGATATATTAGCGCCTGTGTCCGGCTGGAGTGGGAGAGTGACAGCATTGGAGTGCGACGGGGTTCGTACTGTTTGTAGCTGCTTGACCGTGGGCTGAGGGGAACCATCCAGCGTTAGGTGGAGATTGGCACGTGTGTTTTTGCGGTACATATGGGGAGTCATGCGTATGGATGGTCCAAAGGGCTGTTCAGAGGCAAGGGAGTCACCATAAAAACAGAACGGCGTAAGTCCATTAGTAGGCGTGAGGTCCGTTAGGTCCGGTAACGCAGTAGTAGAGTCAGTCGTAGTGTTTGTCATAGTGTTGATTAACAGAGGGGGAACTGGCCGTGACGTTGCAGTTCAGAGTGTGAGAAGCAGTACTGGTTTGTACGGTAGGCGTCGTGGAATGGTCGTGGTCAGGTTTTAATGGGAAAGGCCGTTCCCCGGTAGGATGACCATTTTCAGTACCGTGTTCTACGGAGCAGTCAGTAGAGGAAGTGGTGGGAACAGCAGTGCTGGGAGCTGTACTCACTTCATTCGTAGCTGTAGTTGTATCAAGGATAGTGTCCACAATGGTGAGTTTGTCGTCCTTGTTGCTGTTCGTGGGTGTAGGTATTTGAAATAGTTTAGTATCTGGGTGGGAGAGCATCGCAGGTGGGAATCCAAGGTACTTGATACAGCGTTGGCAGTCAGTGGTGGGCCGGACCCCGCTAGGCCGGACCCCGCTAGGAATCCGGCGTGTATCCTATTCGTCTTCCACTGTCGTATTAGACGGTGATTGTGTGAAAGGTGCGTCATCCGAGGCCAATGCAGTGACCCATTCCTCTCGTCCAGTCTCATGTTGTGATTTGGTGGAGATCGAGGTTCCCAGTTTTGCCTCAAATAGTTTGACAACTTTAGTCATATGCATTCGGAGGTGTTTGTCTGCGTTTTGACTGAATGCATCCGGATGGTTCTTCGCGTAGTGTTGTGCGTGATGCAGCTGTGCACCGAATCTACAGATTTGGTCTCCCACATCATGGCCGTATGTTTTGCAGCATTGGCATTGAACCTTGTTCTTATACTCAAATTTCTTCCTTGGCGTGTCAACCCTGTGTATTTGGGGATTTACTCGTTCAGTTTGATTGAGTGAGGGTGGGTTGCTCGGGTAATCGAGGACCATGGCAATCATAGATGCCAGTCGTAAGTGCGGGGGAGGTATAGCGGTGATCGGGTCAGGATTCATGCGTTTGAACGTGTTGAGCTCAAACATGAGATAATTGCCAGCTGCAAAGTTATAATTGTTCATTATTTGTGCAGCGAATTCAAAGCTTTGATCAAGTTCAGAGTAATTATGCTGACGTGAGAGCCTACTGTGTCTGATAAATTCGATAAGTTTGCCAGCGTATGATCCTGGTTCATCATCAGGAGACCAGGGAGGTCCCCATCCTGTGGCTGTCGGTCGGAGGTAGGAGAGGGAATTGCGGGCCATTGCAAACAAGGCTTTGTAGCCGTCCATGCGATGGCCTGATGGTGTAATAAGGCCTCTAAGTTTGGTAAGTGACACATCAATTGTTTGGGAGAGGCGTTGATATAGGAATGTACTAATCTTGCGAATGTTCTCTTCTGATTCATCATGATTTGGGGGAAGACAGCTGTGATGGATGTGGAGTTCGTCAATGTGGGTGAAAGGGAGGCTTTCGAGAGTGAAGATGCTGTATAGGTCATTGTAAATAGCATTGAATTCGGTTGATGTAAGGTATCGGTTGTCCTGAGGGAGAAGATTGGAGTTAATGTGCTTGTGTTCCAAAGCTCTGATGGCTTTGCTAATTCTGTGATTGCGAGCATGGGTGATATCATTGTCAATGCGATCCTGCCGTGCCTTGTAGTCATGAATACGTTGTGATCGGAACCGGCGACGAGTTGGATTCCTATCCTTTGTCCAGGGGGCATCCGGGTCTTCAATTGTATCTGAGTCTGTGTCCGAAGGAGGGTTTGGTCTGTGTCCCTTGTAATCCTCATGGTCTGAATCATGGTCCGAGTCATCGACAGGCTGTGAGTGAGACTGGGGTGTTGGCTTCTGGTTGAGATGATCGGAGCCATGGTCAGAGGCATGTATTGCCAGTCGAACATGTTGGAAGATCAGGTCTCTCAGGGTCACGGATTCCTCAATACATTTTGTCAGTGTTTGATCTATATTGGTGGTAAATCGAGTAGATTTAACGATAGAGGAGAGGGATTTAGTGAGGAGATCTTCGATGTTGGTTGCGACAGCGTCCGAGTTGAGGTGAGCTGTTACCACTCGTTCCACGGTATTCGTAGTTGCAGTTGCAGTCTCTTTGGATATCCGTGTAGTTAGGTCTGCATGTGTAGAGTGAAGTTGAGTCAGCATATTCTGTGTTGTTTGCTTGAGATGGTTCTTGGTTTGGTGTACTTCCGTTTTGAATTGATCTGACACAGCGTGTGCCTGGGTCTGTACTTCATGAAGAGCAGCAGTGCATATTTTATCCTTAATACTTTGAACAATGGGCTCCTGTTTTGGGGAGGCCAAGTCCTCAATGTTGTTTGCAATTATAGTTTGAATTTTGGTTTCAATATCCTGAAGGGTAGTATCCATCATTCTGATGTGTTGTGATGCTGTCGCAGCTGTGTGGGCCTCGATTTGTTGTCCCAGATTGGTTAGATCAGTCGTTTGTTTATTGACAATCTGCTCAATGAGTTGAGTTATTTCTGCGGGAGTTGGTGTTTTAGAGGTTATACTGCTGGCTTCGTCGATCGATGCGGAGAGGGCAATCGTGTGGGACTTAAGGCTTGAGAGAACAGTGGATGCCTTGCTTATGCGTTGATCCAGTGCCCAGGTTGTAGATGCCGCCGTAGAGAGGTCCTGTGATAGTGTTGTGGCAGTGGAAAGCTGTCGGGTGAGGTCTTGGTTTTGTGCCAGGGCCTGTTCAAGTTGTTGGGAAAGATGCCGGATAGTATCTCTGGCCTGAGTGAGATCGTTGTGGGCCTGTTCGATGTTTCGATCTTTGGTTGCGATTGCTGTTTGCATTGTTTTCACTGTGTTTTGGATTGAATGAAATTGAGTAGTCCATTCCTGTGAAGCGGCGGTCAGTTTAGCTTGCCAGGTTGATGAATTGCGGGAAACGGCTGTGTTGATTAGCTCAATGAGTTGGGGATCTGGTGGTGATGGTCTATCATCCGGAGTAGGGGAATCATGCTGTAGGCTGTTACGGAAGGTATCGAGGTGGTTGTCAATAGTTTCGAATTCCTTGTTACATGTATCAATAATACGGTCCACATCCGTTGGTTTGGTAGTAGCCTCAGTGTTGCCATTGTGATCTTCATCGATATTAGTATCGTGTGGGGCAGGGGAAAGATCTCCGTCCTGTGGGGATGTAGATGGGTCTCCATCCTGTGTGGATGAGGAGGGAGGCTGAGGAGTATTGACTTTCGTGGCATCGCGGTATTCAGCTGCAAATCGTTCGTGAAGATCGGTGGGGGGGTTTGGTAGTGAATTGCTGCTGGATGAGCTCAATTCACTGTCGGAGTTGGTGTCTGTAGTGCGAGTCGGTATCAACGAGCGTGGTAGGCGGCGTGGGGATTGAGATGGGGATATATCAGGGCTTGATTCCATGCGTTGGGGAGGTCTGGATTGTCTACGTTTGGTGATTGTTGCCGGAGGAGTATCCTGTTGAAGAGGGAGTAGGGAGTACATGTGGGCTAGTAGAGCTCGGCTGTACTGATATCGAGGGGTTTCATTAGGATTAGTAGGCGGTGGGCAATGAAAGTGGTTGTGGTGTAGGAGGGAGCCGAGGTCTTCTCTGAGCATGACAATTTTATCACTGTCCGGGAGTTCAGTGGTGTGTATATTGCGGATACTGTTGTTGTAGGCAGTAGTGTTGGGTGCTCGCATTGGTTTGAATGAAAAGAGCGGTCCATCATAGATTCGCGGTGTTGAATTGATAGGGAAGAGGAGTTCCAGAGTGCGGAGTTCACGTTGAATGTTCCCATCGAATACAGTTAACTCAAGTCGTCGTTGTCCCCTATGATTGATTTTTCGTGGGGAGGGGATAAGGTAGTCTCGTATGGGTTGAGAGGTCCTATTGCCCCGGTCCTTTTTGGATTGGTGTTGCGGAGTGCGTTTGGTTTTTGCCATGGTTGTTATTAGATAATAATGTGTGGATTGTGGCATCAACAGTGTAATGTTGGTTAGTGATTAGTAGTGGTGGAACCAGTGCAGCAGAAGGTTGGTGTCACTAGGGTTCCGAGGAGAAGGTTTTGTAGAAAGCTACGTGATTTAGTACCTGGTTCTCCTATCCTCCGGGAATTTTTGTTTCGCAAAATTCTTTTCCGGGGAAAGATCCAGATCGTAAAGCAGGTCATGCTCTGCAGATACTGGAAGGGGAGCAGTAAATCAGTCTGCTGTGTGGTCTGATGATGGTTAATGAGCTAGATGAGAAGAGGTAAGTCCTTCTTGTTGCTCATAACCTGTGAAATGCTGATAGGCTCCTTAGTGTACATGAATACGTGGTTTACATTAAAGAGTGAGGTTATTCACTAACTACTCGTGATTGTGGTGTCTGTACTACCTCACACGCTTAACTCATCCGGCGTAATGTTGTTTTTACTTCGAGATAGTTAGTTAGATCCACCTTCAAGTTTTCTTGTTGGAAAACGACTTCAAGAACCTTTTTCAAGCAGTAGCGTACCACAAAAGCCTCTAGTTGAGCAATGACATGGATGAACTGAAAAGGAATCAGTTTGATGAGCGATTAGTTGCATCTCAGTTTTTTGTTGTTGTGACCACTGTACTAGTAGTACTTGCAATCTTATGGAATTACAAGTCGATACGCAAAAACAGTATTTCCGTCGAAACTAGTCAATTCAGAAATTTTACGACACAAACCGTATACCACGAATGCAATGGGGAGTTCTTCGATCTAATTTACTACGAAACTCTTTCCTTAGGTGGCTTATTCTTATCGTACACCAAATATGTGCCCATTTCAAGATTTTAGATTTTCCGTGCTCAACGACTCTTGTCGTTGCGCCTGCAAGCACACTATTCRATGCCCCATGAATGATGCCTCATGGATGTTCTCTCTTCCTTTCCATCACTACTTATTCCGCCGRAATGTTGTGGTTTATTGTATGTGTGTAGAGATCGTGGTTCGGGCAAAAATGATATTCATCGACGTAGCCATCCAGTTCGTCGGAAGGATCGTTGGCATGCCGGTGGATGGCCCCCACCACTTTTCCGGCCTTGGGTGCGACGTAGACACCGGCGTACGGAAAATGCACGCCGCCTAGCTTTTGCTCTGGTTCGTCGCAAAAAAGGAAGAATTGCGCCACCTGGCGTTTAGGGCCCTTTTTGCTTCCTTTTTCTTCGACGACGAACCGTTTGCTAGAAGCCCGGACAGGCTCTCCGCCCGGAATCTTGCACTTTGGATGTTTTCCGGCATTTATTTCGTCATGTGCCCCGGCAACTTCCTCTGGACCSACGCAAAGCTGCGAGGGTGTTTGKAATCCATCCGAATCCTTGAAGAAGTCGAATAACGTATCACTAACAAATTCCAGCTCATCCCAATCCGGGAAAATAGTCTTGATGAGATCGTATATTTTGTAGAACTCTTCTAGCATTCTTTTGGACTCTTTTGATTCATTGGTTGCAATSWTGGTCGGAATTCCAATCTTGCCATCGGAAATTTCTTGTCGCRACGATTTCAAGATATTGCAGGTTCCTTCCGCAATGAAATCGTCCACGACAAMAATCTTGGAAGTGGGYAGCTCGTGGAGGGTTCTCACCGTGTAATCCTTGTTGGATTCGTCGTTGGAATCATAGTAGGACCATGTTGTGTTCATGATTTCTCTCGAGTCTGTTTTGTTCACGTCGCCACACTCAAACGGAACAAGATCTGCGACCATCTTCCGATGGATCTTGGACTGAAACGATCGCTCCTCTTTGTTGACAGCAATTTTTTGGGTCATTTCTTCCTGCATGCAATTTGTCAATAGCTCGATGGATCCGAGCGGATCGACGACGGCATCGGCTTTCTCCTTGCACCGCGAATACATTTCGTCCGCCTTCTGGTAAGCTTTTYGGCGCTCGTCGATGACGGTGAGTGTAAAGTCCTTATTGATGACGATCTTTTGTTCTTGTCGATTKCTGACGGTGTATCTGACCTTGCGACATTCATCAAAGATGCAAGCTTCGGTTTTTTTGCTGGGGAGTTCTCGGATTTCGAACGTATGACCCACGTACGAGCTAATGGATTTGTCGGCTCCGTAGGAACAGCCGACGCTGACCCCGTCCTCGACGAAYTGCGGAACGAATTTTTCGGGTTTCTCAAACATGTTCACCCAGTACAAGTCCACCTTTCGACCGGATTGATTCTCGATGTTGAGGCTKCGGGAGTTCGGGTTACTATTGCCTGAGCGGATTTTGCCCATCACTGCACCTGCATCGACTTCAATCACTGCGGCGACCAACACCAGGATCAGCAACATGGGTGTTGCCGACATCGATTCGTTTCTGGGGAAGCGCATGCTTGTACTACCAGTAGTTCTTGAGCAGTTGTTTTCTCAAAATATGGGTTGGGATGAGTTGAGTTGTGGTTCGAGAGCAGTTGGGATGTTTTAATGTCCCCTGGGTTTTTACTAGAATCAAGATAACTGTGCCAATAACTGTGCCAACATTTCTACACTACAGTAGCGGCACTTGCACGAGTACGATACAGAACTGTACATGTATCTACTGGTACGAGTTGCGCGATAGAATTTTTTTGAAATATGAACTCGTCGGCCTCGTTTTCATTTTCTTGGAATGACCGTTGCGTCACAAACGAAACCGGAGTTCAAATTCTTATTATTTATCATGCCTTGTGCGAAAAATTAACGTTCATAGTGCCATTACCAAAAAGAGGGGCGACTCACTGATTTCCTGAACGCTGAACGTTTGAAGAAGTTATTACCAATTTTTATTGTTTTCACCCCCTCAGAATCCCCATTTTCAACGACTAGAAAAATCTACTGTAGAACTTTCAGCAGTACTGTAATTTTTTGAAAGACTRCATGTTGAAAATCCAGAAGCAGAAAAACTATTTATCTCAACCTATCGATAAGATGTAGCATTCTATTATCTGGCTGCTTTGTTGTACAAAATCGCTATCATACGATGATTCGAACCCGTTTGTCGTTTTGGGTCCTCCGATCCCTCATGTCGTACTTTTTGCATTCCACGTACAGAATATTTTCGTACTGTCCCACCATGCCGAGCTTCGGCAGGCGCATCCGCCGCCACTTTCCTTCCTTGGAAWCATCCTCTTGTTCGTCCGGCCTCGACGAGAGAAGGATCTCTCGGGTCGTCTTCCCCGACCGGTAGCAGTTGTAGGGGTTTTCGTTGATCTCGAGGCCCTCCTTCTTCATGGCGTACACGATCCGGACGGCAATGTCGGGCCGCTCGGCCCGCCCRCACACGTACAGCAAGCCGTTGTAGGCGGCCARCATGTTCTTTCGGGTCGAGAGGCGGGTGCGGTTTTCGTACTGGTCGGTGGCTCTCCGGATGTGGGTCTTCCATCCGTCTAGGGCACCGGCAATGTCGTCGCCGTAGCAACGGAAAATGGCGTTWACCAACCGCCCGTCCGCGTGGATGCCGTTTTTGGTAGCGTTGTGAAAAATCTGTAGGCCGAGGGGAGTATTGGTTCCCTTTTCGTCCACACCATCGGAGCTCGGTGTATACCGGCTTTGTTCGTCCAGTGGGGCGTATTGTAGGGCGGAAGCGGCAACGCAATAGGTTTGGGCATTCTTGGAAGTCATGAGGTCCAGGATGCACACGACGGCTTCGGTACACGTCAGTCCATGGACGTGTCCCAGCAAAGTCTGAGGCCTTGTCCCGCCCTCGAATTCAGTCGGCATCACATTCAGCTTTGGGTTTTCCATCTTGGCTCCGTTGGCAAGTGCACCGAGAAGGTTGTTGAAGGCGCGATAGTTGGAAAAGAACTTTCGCCTGTCGCTATCGTTTTCCGGGAACATRAAGTCCTCGAAGATCTCGCAGGCCATGGAAGGATCGCCCAGCCGCCCGCAGGTGGTGATTGCGGCCCGGACCACCGATCGCGGGAGCCACGTCTTGTCCGACGGTGACCGACCGGCACGGGCGGAGGTCGCATCGGAGGCTTGCTCCAGGAGGTTTCGAACCTCACGACCGCTCCGGCATAGACGGATCATAGTGCTCTTGGTATAAACATCCGAACCGACCTTGTTTCGGGGGTTTTGCTGCTGGGCCTGSGCCATCATGATGGCAAACAGATTCTGCCCGTCACTGATCGCCTTCTCTTGAACCTCSCGATAAAACTTCGAATTCGAAACAACGTCGAGATCACTGCCAGCATCGCCGTTCGGTTGCCAGATTTTTTTGGAGTTTGTGGACGTCTTCTTTTTGGAGAATCCGATCTTTTTGACCGCAATATCCAGATTGGGGCCTTGTCGATCTCGTACCTCGTCCACCAACCGTGCGTACCCGTCCAGAAGAATGTTGTAATGCCGCCGTTCCGGGAACACAATGTTTGTAGCATTGGAAYATGAAGMGGTTTCTTCCCCCGAGTCGTCCCCGCTGTTGCTAACTTCCTTATTGTTGTCGATCTCAACGAGCATGTACCKGTTCCATAGTTCTCTYGCCGTACAAACGTCCCCGTTGCGCTGGACGAGGGTAATGAAAAACGCCGACATGGCGTTTTGAAAGGCGCGCTGCGCCTTGTTTTTRTTCTGTTTCCGTTGTTTCTCATCTGTGGCTTCGCCTTTGCGCGGTGGCTTGTGGTGATGGCGATCGACGGTGATCATCCAATCGTCKATAAGTTYAAACAACTCTTTCTTCCTGTGGGCTTGTAGCAAGGGTATCAGCAASAGATCGATGGTAAAACCATCGATATTAGTCATCTCGGTGGGTGCAGTGGCACCGTTAGCGGTGTTGTCGTGTGTATCCGAATGGATTTCATTGTCGAGAATTTCCAGTCGCTTCGCCCAGTCGTTGGTCACCATGAGGCGGGYGTTGTAAGTTCTGCTGTTGGGCTGAAGTGAAAGCCGGCGATCTTCCGGAAGCTCACCGCGTTTTACCAACAAGTCCTCCCAGAGCACATCGACCAGKGTTGCGTTTCCGAGCTTTGCTGCATTGCCCATGACCGTGTTGTACGATGTAATATCRGGGTCAACGAGGCCGGTTTCGTTGGATTTCATTCGAAGCAACGCCGCGGCGCTTGCTAGCCCGGAATCATAGGGATTGTTGGTGATCAACGCCCGGTCACAGAGAGAGGATAGATAACAATTCCAAGCGGTCAGCAAGGCCCGATCGAGCTTATCGTCGTCGATGCTTTCGTGTGTGTGGGTCTCGGATSCTGCTATCCTTGCTTCATTAACAAGCTGGATCARCTCCTTGATTTCTTCCACACCGGATCCGGCGTAAACGTTTCCGTTTTCTCCCGAGACCGCCGAKAGTGCACGAAGAGAGGTTGCAAGAGCGGTAATAGGGATGGGAGACAGAACATGGGTCACCTGGTTCATTGTCTCGGCACTGTTTGTTGTCTTTGCCAGCATGTCCTCGAGTATCAAACGGCAGGTCCGCCACAGCTGAGATTGSACGGCCCGGATTAGGTCCGTAATTTCTGCTACTGATTTTTGTTTGGCTTTTCTAGTCGCAGCGGTGTTGTTGTAAACGGTRTATTCTTCTTGGATGTGCGTGGTCACCTGCATCAGGACCGCAAGAAGGCCAAGGAATCGTTCCTGCACCGGCCGGGATTCTTGCAGGATCACATCCCGGATATCCCACGGGTCAAAGAGATCTAGGCTGGACGAAGAGGGTGACGGTGCCCTTAAAATTACCGAGGAGTACGACCTAGTGAGGGTCGGAAGWATGTCCGACTTGAGCTCTTCCGAGGGCCCCGAGCCCGGCTCGTTCTCGCTGCCCTCTCCAAAATAGAGTATCGAATCACGGGCTCGCAGGAGTTTGTTCTTGAGTWCTCGCCTTTCGCGTTCTCGCTGCTGCTGTTCTTTTCGGTCCCTGTATTTGTTGTTGTTGTKGTTGTTGTTGWYGACGCCGTTGTTTCCTTTGCCCCCTTTTTGCTGGCGCGATTCCGATCTCTTGCTGCTGCTGCTGCGGACGCTGACCTCAGCGTCCTGCAGTTGGGTCGAAAAAATATTCTTTGCGCCGATGCGATTTCGATTGTTTGCRACGACGACAAACCGCCTTCGGGAGGATGGCAGRTTTGAAAAAGAGTGAACGATTTGAACATCGTAAAAAGCCGACAGCGAGAACAAAGAGAAGACAACCGCAGCGACGGCAACAGCCGAAGATATTGATTTGTTCTTCGACATGCTTGGTAKTGTTCTTGCGAAAAACAAAGAAGTGTTGAAGCTATATCCTGCTTGYAGTCYGCATCGATCGTGTGTCTGTTTGTGTGGCAACGAAGATTCAATTGTATGAGGRGWTCACTGTGAGATATGTCCTTTTCGATTGTCGCACTTGATGCAGCGAAATACAGTATGGTATCGGTGTGAGTTTTTCGTTTTTCCAATCTATCCCAGAATGGAATCGCATCTCTTCAAAGCATTACTGCATCGTACGAGACCTACGGTCTACGGGTCGATAGTACGACGTGTCGTCCGTAGTTGTTGATGATCCTCGTTGATCTTAACTTTGTAGGATCATTTTTTGTCATTTTATTTTCAACATACTCGTAATCGTACCTTGTACGGTACTAAGAGGAAGTCTGACGTTTGTACGCACAATGTACGGTCCACGCCGTACTTACGYGATCAAAGTAAAATCTCAGTCCACGTGGAAGAAAAACTCCAGGGCAGTTTTTTTTTGGGGGGAAAGTGGAAAGGAACTCTATCTTACAGTACTACCGTAGTGTTGCGTCAAATTGCGTTGAGAGGGAATCGGAAGATGGTTTTTCAGTTCTCTTCAAAACTCGAAAGCAGTACGGTAAGGGGGGTACGTATCTAAGAAACACCAATTGATGCTAAATTAGCCTGATCTGGATGGATCGACTTGATTGGAGGTATCTCGGTGCTCTGTTCGTCCAGATGTCTTGTAGATCTTTGCGTTCGACACTGCAGTCGGTACCATCTAGCTCTATGGAATTAYCATTCCTAGATGGGACGGCTGAAAAACAGAATTTCACACACAAACTCTTGTTGCAGGGACATCCTGCGACGCGGCCACTCCGCTTTGACGATGACTCCCCGGTGCCGGAGCAGAATCTTCTGCGTGGAATCATTTGCCTCCCAGCTTGTTAGTTGTATCTCGCGTTGGGATCCCGGAACCAATCCGAATCAAAGGGCGTGGTGCGGATCACGAGGCTCTTCGCCTGCGAGTACTCCAGCAGCGCCTCGGTTCCGTTTTCCTTCCCGACGCCCGAGTCCCTCGTGAGGCCGCCCCAGGGAGARGCGGGAGCGTTCTTGTGGTGGTCGTTGATCCACACAATCCCGGCCCGCACTCTGTCGGCAACCGCGTGGGCCTGGACGAGATCGTGCGTCCAGATCGAACAACCGAGGCTAAAGGGGGAATCGTTTGCTAACCGAATCGCGTGTTCTTCGTTTTCGAAGGGCAGGATCCCCAGAATGGGCCCGAACAACTCTTTTTGGAAGAGGGGGCAGGTGTGGTGGAGGTCCGTGATCGTTTTCTCCCAATCTGCCCCCGGGACGGAATTGTCGTCTCGAAAYGCCAACAGAGTGGGCTCGTACCAGTTGCCCTCGTTCAGATGGGCTTCCGCTCCCCGGAATCCCCTGTAGCGCTTGCCACCGCAAAGCAGCTCTAGGGGATTATTCCTTTTCGAAGTGMAAGATTCYACGATCGAGTGAACCCTATCCATTTGTTGCTTRTGGATCATCGGGCCAAAGGTTGTTGTCATGGAATAG
Organism: Pseudo-nitzschia multistriata; assembly: GCA_900660405.1. Taxonomy (NCBI): domain Eukaryota; phylum Bacillariophyta; class Bacillariophyceae; order Bacillariales; family Bacillariaceae; genus Pseudo-nitzschia; species Pseudo-nitzschia multistriata. Next base: position 173,540 of record CAACVS010000395.1, read on the forward strand.
GGATCCCCCATGCCCTCTTTCAGGATCACGTTCTTGATTTTGTGKGTTAGTTTTTGGCAAACGATSGAATAAATTTCMCGCTGGACCAACAACCGGGTCCCAGCAATGCAGGTTTGCCCCGACGCAATAAACGCTCCAAACGCGCACCCGTTGACGATTGGATCCAGATAGGCATCCAGGAAGTCTGTCGCGCCGTCGGTCTCTTTCCCTTCTTTGGATGGCGATGCTTTCCTGGGGCGTTTYCGCCCGACCGTTTTGCTGCTGGTGCCAGAGGCCAACTCGCCGCGCGATCCCCCCTTGGGCGCAAAGACGATCATGGGTGCCTTGCCCCCGAGCTCCTGGGTCATCTTGCCAACGTTCCCCCCGGCCAGGGCCCCGATGGCGGCCCCCGCCTCCGGTCCACCCGTAAAGTCGACCTTGCGGATCCGCGGGTCCCCCACCAGGCCGGCCCCAACGCCCCTGCCCCCCAGGACGACGCTGAGGACGCCCCCGGGGAGGCCCGCGGMRGAGCASAGCAGCGCCAGCTCTACAACGCTCGCGGGTGCCTGCTCGCTTGGTTTCAGGACCACGCAGTTCCCGGCCGCCAGGGCCGGTGCGAGCTTCTTCACGGCGATCAGCAGCGGGTGGTTGAAGGGGGTGATCTGCGCCACGACCCCCAGCGGGACCCTCCGGACCAGGTTCAGGTGATCYCGTCCCCCAAAGACAGGGGCTGTTGTCGCGGTCCCGTCTCCCCCGGTCCGCAGCAGAGCGGCGTAGTACAAGAACCACTCGTGGAGCCGGGAGAGCTGGAAGCGCATTTCCTTTCGGGGACGGCCGATCTGATCGACCTCCAGGTCCGCCAGCCGGTCCGTATTKTCCTTGAGAAGGCGAGCGATTTCGGTCAGGACCTCGGCACGCCTGTGCGATTGGTGCGGATCCGGCCACCAGGCAGCAGCATCCAGTATCGAGGAGGAAACGGAAGAAGGATTGCTTTCGCCAGCGCAGCCGTATAGGCGCTCCTGAATCGCGACCGCCTGGCGAATGGCGTGCTCGAGCGCATCGCTCGAGGTCTCTTGGTAATAGAGGGAGGCCCTGTTCGTGGCCGGATTGATGACGGGATGAATTACTGTTTCCTTGTCTGCTTTGCCTCCCCGCTTGCCGTTGGTTTCTTCCGAATAGACAGAACTCGTTTCCTGCGAGTAGGTGTCATGCCATCCTGCAATGACATGGCGGTAAATCGGGGTACTAGTGGGCGATAGCTTTTTGTTGGGATTGCTCCTCTTCGTTTCGGAAGTCTCGTTCTTTGGCGCTCCTTTCTTGGGTGTTGTCTTCCTCGGTGTTGCTTTTGCTGGGGCTTTKGCAATGGCAGGAACTTTCTCGGCGACACCTATAGTCGCTGTTTTGGCCTTCGTTGCTGGTTTGATTCTGCCACTCTGTCTTGCCGATCGTCTAGTTCCGTTTGCTTCTTCTGGATTCGATAATCTCTGTTTCTTGGCCGCGCCCAGTTTCGAGGCTTCCTCGGCCGCTTCCTTCTCATCGTGCGARTTGCCGTCGTTGCTGCTTTTTCGGCCAAGCACCGGTTTCCGCGCTTTACAAGCACCGCACCGTCGYTTCTTTTCGTGGTTTTCGAGGGTGCACACCGGGCATGTCCAKGAAGAGGATTCTGCCATGGTTGGCAACGAGGATTTGGCACGACGGGTTTGCGACAACCTCTTTCCGATAGATGTCTTCCTTTCCCCTGTAGMAGTAGATGCGATGCCATCCGGTGTGCTTTTTCGGCCCTTCCGACTCACCAATCTTGCGATTTACTAGTGCGATACTACGTACTTCGTACTTTTTTCTTTGTTCGATTTGTTCGACCTCCGTGATGAAAAGTTTTAGTCGAACGAGTCATATAATTATAGTGACCCGAGATCAATTAATCACGAAAGGTTGTGAGTCCCTCACATCATCCATCAGTCGTCAAACAGAACTGAACGAAGGAAAAACTCATCTCTACTTCTCTTGATCCATACGAGTTACTCAAACTAACATTACCTATCGATGATTGTTCACAAGCCCCTCTCATACATCGAGCAGCGATCAGATAAGAGGTCACTAGGGAACTCGACCGCAACTTTACACAGCAAAGTAACCACGAGACACGAGACACGAGACACGAGACATACGACATAGTGAGATCGGATTCGAATGCCAAACAAGTTTGCTTCACTGCAGAAATTAGACGGGAACCAAAATACTTTGATTTTTCGGCACGTTACATAGAATYGGTAGACTATCATGCAACGGCGCTACCACCATTCCGAGAAGCAGCGTCGCAATCCGTCGYCTAGCGCAGCGYGGCCCCTAGTTTCGGGCATGCATATGCGCTGGTTGCTCATCGCAATAGCTGTATCCTCTCAGCCGAATGCGTTGGTAACGGATGCCTTTACTTYGATTGCCACTGCCCCAACGGTCCGCATCCCACGGAATGCGTATTTCCAAKGCCAGACCTSTTCCACTGCTTCCAACCCTCTGGGATGCACGACCACTCCGGAGGGCGAACCGGCAACAGAATCGCAAACGATTCGCGTTCGGGCGGCCGTCTATCAACCACCGCCACCGTCGAAAGCCAAAGTCACTGTARCGGGAGGGGGAGAAGAAACTAGCCCCGACACCAACCCGATCGGGATTCTCACCGAGGCCGCCGATGTCCTCCGGATGGCCTCCAATTGTGGTATCGACCTGGTGCAGTTCCCCGAGTTCTTTCTGAACGGGGGTAGGCCGGGAAGCGGATCGCTGCCCCCGCTTGATCGGGAATCGTCCACCCTCAGCGTGGTCGGAAACCTCTGCGCCGACCTAGGGGTTGCCTGCATCCTCGGATACGCGGAGCAAGAGCACGAGAGCGAGGGATYGGGTACCACCACGAGTGACAGGGTGTCTCTGCCGTGCTACTACAACTCCCTGGCCCTCTTTCACGCCGACGGCTCGAGGGCCGGAAATTACCGGTGCGTGACCCCGTCCCAAAAAAGRGACGGCGAAGGCACCCCTGGCACGGGCCATCCGGTGATCGAGGCCATACCGATCGACCTCCGCCTCCCCGACCGGTCCGGGGGAGCCGCACCGGTGCGAGAAATCAAGGTCGGTGCCATGTGCGGGGACGACGCCCTGGTCCCGGAGCTCGCGAGACACCTCACGCGTTCCGGGGCCCAGCTCCTGGCGGTCTCGGGATCGGCCCGGGAACCGGRAACCSGCGGCGAACCCATCGACRACCTCGTGGCYGAGCGTGTCCTTCCGACCCGATCGATCGAAAACGGCCTGCCCGTCCTGTTCTCGAACTRCTGCGGGAGCGGCGATTCGGAGGAGGAAGGCGAAGAATCCCCCGGCGCCGGGGGCRGGTCGGTCGTGGTCTCGGCCCGCGGGAGGGACCTCGTCCGCGCCCCCGCTRGTGTGCACGGGGACATGCCTTCCTCCGATGGCTATCTGCTGCCCTGCGGCGGAACCGGTGGGGGGGGAGCGGGGGGAGCGGCCCTGTACGCTGCCGATGTGGAAGTCCCCGAACGGGGAAGCAACCGCCAGCGCGATTCCTCCATCGAGGGATGGGACCTGTTGCCCCGGATCGAGGAGGGCCTGCTCGGATCCACCGCTGCCGCAGCGGGGAAACCACAAAACGACGACAAGCCTCCCATAACACCGGCCGCAAAGGGATTTGGGCGCGAAGTGATCGAAATGCTGGAGCAACAGCAAGGCAAAAAGAGAAAGCGACGGCGGCAGTCGAAACGAAAATAAATWGAAACACATGGAAACGAACCTCGTAAAGGTAAAACCAAAATTGAAGGTATTGAAAGAAAGAAAACACCGCATTGGGCGCTCAGGAAAATATTGGCAGAGTAGTTCATTATATGATAATCTGGAGCAGTTGTTGGCAACTACAGGAACGCTTCTCAAAATGAACAAGTGAAATGTAATTTGGCTCGGAAAACACCCTCCGAGAGGATAAACCCTGCTTTGTCTTAATCATTGAACATAGAGATTGTTGTTTCCAAATTCCAACCTAAAAGATTCCTATACTATTATCTTCACAACRTTATAACGAGCTACTGCGATAGCGAAAGGACTGCTCTTTTGTTCTTTCTTATTGTTCGGTTCATCCCCCGAACYATCTCCCTTGCTCTTGAAATCCTCGAGCACCTCTGCCGCAAAGATGTACCCAGCATCTTTGCAGAGATTTACTGTTGCTGCTTTCGCCAGAATGGGTWCCGATGCTGGTGTTTCGGTTCTTGTCGTTGCCGACTGGAGTTGTGACCKTGACCAAATCTGCGTGGTAGCATCGTGTTTTCCGCCAGCCGTCAAGAGATCTCCGTTGGGAAGAGACATTATGCAATGCACCTCGTCCTTGTGGCCAGCGAGGGAAAACAGCAGAGGATTGGATGAGAGCGGTCTGGGCGTTGCATCCGATAACACCGCCTCCATATCGATCGAGTGCACCGCTTGAGGACCCGCAGACGGAATCAAGGTCAATATTGGGATTGGGATGTTCGACGATGGGTTGGTGAGAGCGGTGAGCTGAATCTCCTTGGTCGATACCAGTAASTGTTTGGTTTCGGCCATATACTGTAGGTAGACGATAGAAGAACACGTCTCGGATGCGTTTTCGGACGATGCAAACTGTATGCGTCGTAGTTCCTGAATCCGGAGTGTGCTGTTGTTTTTGTTGTTTGAAATGTTAGCTTGWCTCCCGTTCGATCCCGGCTCCGACGTGGCTATTTTTTGCAGCGTAATCCCGCCCTGGGTGTCCCCTACAGCTAGGATAGAATCATSTCCTTGTTTCCATGATGCCAGTGCCGTAACAGGAGCCGGTGCGGTCAAAAAGAAATTTTTGACCCCTTGTGTTTTGCTGCCACCGTCGCTAAAGAAAACCTGAACCGTTTTCGACATGCCCGTCAGTGCATCGTTCATCTCTGCCTCGCTCCGCTCGATCTCTATGAGGCGCCTGCGGCCTGCTTCGTCTTGGGGCACGAGTCTCGGTCGGCGGGAGGCGGGCCAGGCGATCCGGAACCTAGCTGCTAGGCAGAGCGCGTCCGGACTGTTGGTAGGGATCCGCACCAAACCCGTCGGACTCGTATTGGGAAGCGGCGACGGGACCAGGCCCAACAGGGCATCCCCATCGCTGTCCCACACCCGAACGGTGCCCATTCCTGCCGTGCAAAAGGCAAACGGCGATGATGGCGAGTTGCTGTCGTCCAGAGCCAGGACGCTGTCGACTCCAGAAAAGAATTGGGAGCCACCGAATTGGCCCGGCTTGTGCACGATGTCACAGATTCGACGGCAGTGTTTCCACAATTGGACGTGRCCATCGTCCAAGGCACTCACCAGGGTTCCATCCTTCAATACGGCAAGGTCGTTTACGTAGGCGCGCTGAAGTTCCAGTCCCATCGTCATGACKGGGCGCCCGTGCAATCGGGGTGTYGACRGGCYCCCCGGCTCTTCCGCGTCGGCACCTGGTAGATCGCCTCGGGTCTGCTCCCGAAGAAGGGCGTCGATGCGCAGCTGGGAATATCCGTGCACCAATCGATCGTAGGCKCGGGATTCCGTGAATTCGCTGACAATCGTGGGGGGGGACGATTGCATGGGATCCCCGCTGCTGTTGCCATTGCCATCGCCGTTTGTATTCCCCGGGGGCTGCCGGTCCAGTGGCGGGACCTGAAGGGCTGGGATCATCGCCGCCACGCTTTCCATAGAGTTCATCCATTCCCTTTGCTCCGCTTCTTTCTTTTCGGATARTGACATGTCTTCGATAAATTTTGTTTTCTCCCTGTTGCTGTTGGATTCCAACACTTCGGCTGTTCCCATTAGCGTTAACYTCAATTCTATCCTTGTCGAATTATCAGTATTAATCGATGCTRCAATCGCAGACGCAAAATCAAAGTCGTCTTTKAGAATACCTTTCCACCATTTTATTGGGTTCTTGGTTTTTCCGGTTCCCGATGGAGTCGGTTTGGACTTGGTCTTTGCGACGACAATCTTTTGACGATCAACCGGAACCTTCGTGAGGGAGTGCACCCTGTCCTTGAATGATCTCCCCGTGAACGAGTTGGGTGTGGTCGGTACTTCGATCTCAAATTCGATGACCTCTTTCGACCACTTGAGGACTACTTGAACGACTTGGACCATCGTGATACTACAGAAGTTTGTGATCGACTGGAGCGATGCATCCAGCAGGGTCGATCGCACCGTGCGTACTCGTACTRTGGCACTCACTCGTGATGTGAGGTACGTACGATTAGATAAAAGAAAATACTGCTACGTGCTACGAGTAGGTACACTCGTACGTGAGACTGGTACAGTAAGGCAATTCGAACGAAAAAAATGGAATGTTCGATTGCCATCGATTGGATTTTGAAATTTGAAAATCCCGAAACGTTCAAGTCGGCGAAGCGAATACAGTACCTGGTACGTAGATCACCGAATCTCCTAAATCCACGACTAAAACTTTCTAAAGAACGACCTGATGAAACCTACGAATCACAGCACCGKTGGAACAAAGTATCTTTGGATCGATCGTCGTAACGACTTTCAGCGTTGTCGAGGAAGGAATTGCAACACCCAGGTYGGTTCTTGGAAGCCGGGAGGGCATGGTGGTGCTACATTCAAGAAAAAGAACCTTATGATGTACTTCTAGTTGTTTTTTCCTCGGATATGGCTTCGTTCGAGGGGCAAGAGAGAACCAAACAAGCAAGAATGGTGAGATGCAATTTGCTCTATKTATCTCGGTGCTTCTTTTGACGATATTCTTACAGTTGAATAYAAAGTTCAACAGAGCAATGGCATTCTTTGAAGTCCTTAGTGCGATCATTTTCTGCAGGTCCGTCTCCCATTTGGAAGAATAGTCTAGCCCCGAAGCTCGTTGCGATCGATACTCTCCAAGACAGTATGTGATAATCCAAATTRCAGTCTCATGATGATCAGAGGACTGCACAATCGCAACAGTTTCGATCCACTCTTCGGRGATTGTCGAACGCCTTTTTTCTATTTCGTCCCCAACGGTAGCAACAGCACGTCTTACATCCCTGCCACTCTGTGTGCTCCGTTGAAGGATTAAAAGAAMCRTAATTACGTGCTCGACAACGTATTTGATAACCAAACAGCAAGAGAAACTGATGATATTATGATAGACTGCGTACGACTTGATAGACGGTGTATGGCCACCCGGTCTTTTCGATTTCTTTGTCGGTTTAACGCATTTGCCCGTTTGTGGTTGTGGAAGCAGTCCATCCTAGAGATYGAATATAGTATCTGTTGTAAAAGAAGGGAGACATGATAWTTAATTWCATCATCGTTTTTATTTCGAACACKTAACCGCTGTTATATCACTAAAAGTACATTTGGACTCAACACTGTTTCTGCCTCATCTGATTAGTTCGTGCTTGATTTCTTGGAATACATTCGAAGTGGGAGAATAAAGTATGTTTTGCCTCGAGGTGAACTGAGGACAATAAACGATGGCCGTCAATCGCAAGATTCCGGACCTCAATCTTCGCTTCTTCTCTSCCTTTTATGTTCTACGTACGGGMCCCACTGAAACAGATCCAGGGTGCGTTTTCTTCGATTCTTTCCATTCCATATGATGCATCGAGACMTTGTTCGTTAACAAAAGACGGCCTGTCGAATGGCCAGCTGTTGGTTTCGAATTCTCCTGGTCCCGGCAAGTCTTCCTCCTTTTGCATTTCGGGCCTCGATCTGCTTGAGAATTCGTTCTTGTTGGGCGATAAAATCCGGTGTGAAATTCTTCATGAAAKCTGAATCCTCTTGGTTGCTCTTGGCTGTTCTATTGTTGGAGCTACTACTTTGGTTCATTTTGCTTTTTTTTCGTTGCGAGTTCTGTTGTTCTGGTTGCTGTTCTTTTTTATGGAGGGTAGGATGATGTTTTGTTCGTTTTATGAGAAAAAGAACAGCAATTCACTCCAGTATTGAATGCGAGAAAACGGTGCGCCGAAAATTAAGGCGAATTCTGACGCAAGACACTCGTGTCAAGTTTTTTGATGCGCCATCACGAGAAAATCTGCTGTTTGTTCGCAAAACCAGGAATTTCCAGAACTTAACCAAGTGGCAAAGCAAACAAGGATGACCGCTTGGCACTTCTAAAAAATTCGAACCTGGATGATACCGGTACTTCCATCCCACTGTAAAAAGCCGAAAGGAGCAATGTAGTCGAAGCGCGTTGAAGTTGTTCTCTGTGCAGTACAAACATACTAGTACATACCGGTACGTACTGTTAAGTTAGTGTGCGTATGTTGCCTTTATGTGAGCACGATTGGAATTTGGAATAAGGTGACGATGTCTCACTAAAAACAAAAACTGTCCCAAGGAAGTTCTAAGCGATGAGAGGGAGACTTTTTGAGTTTTGAGGCCTGCCATATTATGTATGAGGGTACTTTCGGAATATATGTATGTATGTATGTTACTCTCTATTCTCAGTTGGGCTGAAAATGAACCTAGAGTCTGCGGCACTACGAGTATGTATCCACAAGGATTCCCTTGGCGGATTGCAATCCTAGGCTTTCCTCTACGGTACCGACGACCCCTTTCCTCTGCTAGCGTGGGTATATTTGTCTTCCTTTGCAACCTAAATATGATAGTATCGAGTACACCCATGTCATCCTGCCTTGTTATACTATGACTCTTTGCTTGCTGAAAGAAAAGTATGAGCTAAAAGTCGGGAAAGCCCACTCGGTTCTGATAGGATTACTAGTAATAGTAATAGTAATAGTAATAGTAATAGTAATAGTAATAGTAATAGTAATAGTAATAGTAATAGTAATAGTAATAGTAATAGTTGGTAGCAGCAAGAATGCGTTCCAAAATTTCATGTTTTCACTAGTGAAAGATTTTTGAACTATTTATTCTGCGCGGGGTTTTCGTCGTCGCTGTCCATCAGAATTTCAAYCGTTTCTGTTGGTTTCTTTGAGTTTAGAGACTGCGCTTCGCCATCTCGTTGGYTGCTGTCTTCACTGTCCGTCAGTAGCTCAATCGCTTCATCAGGATCTTCATTATTCACAGATTTCTGTTTTTCATTGATTTGTAGGTCAACCGTAGCCGCYGACTTCTTTTCACTTACGGATTGTGCGTCAACGCCATAATTATTGTCGTCATCGCTATCCACCAAAAGTTCAATAGTTGCTGTCGGGGGCTTTCGATAATCCACGTGCTTTGCTTTGCAATTATTCTCGTTGTCGTCGTCGCTGTCTACCAGTAGTTCAACTGTGTTTACTGACATCTTTCGGTTATTGTCACTATTGCTKTTCTCGTCTTCGCTGTCTGGTAGTAGTTCAATAGCTTCGTCCTTGTTGCCTCTACCTTTTGATCTCGGTATTGCGGGTGAGGCAGTTACAAACGTTCCTGYGATAGTTCTAGATCGCTTCGATGCAGACAACAATTTTTTACGCTGCTCTTCGAGTTGATTAAACACTGACCAATATTCGGAGATCAAAGCCTCCAATCCTGCAACATCCTCTTTTAGCCATTGGAAAAGTTGCGTTTGTATCGATCGCTTCTTAATTCGAAAATGTTGCTGTATCACTTCTTTGAATTCGGAAAAGTAGTGATTGGGTGGAAACGACGCATTGCAAAAGCTCTTTCGTTTGTGGTTGCCTCTGATCGAGGCGTTTGCTCTCGGAACTGGGGCAGCTTTGCAGTCGTTCATCCCCGAACATTCATTAACGTTACCKCCAAGCTGGTTGTACAGAAAGGGAAGCATGGCCACCTTTAAAGTCTGCTGTCTGATCATAACGTTGTAAGCCTTTGTATTACGGTCTCCTGAARGTGTCCCTTCCATACGCTCGTAGCCCGGTTCGTTAAAGAATGGATTAGCGGTGCCAAGAATGAGGCTTTGTAGAGACACAAGTACCTGTAGGAGGGTTGATTCCTTGGGCGTCCAGCTGGGGCCCGTCCATGTCCCAAGTAGGCTCATGCACACCTTCCCATCGGCGTATAAGTTGGGGTTGAAACGAACCCGCTTGTTGCCACAAGCTGTTGGTAGAAACGAAGTAGTTGTCAAAAACTGAACCTTGGGCGGTTTGTTCGGATAATCGTCTCCCATGATTACGTCAAAGAAAAAGCACCCGTTCGCATAAGGGGTATCTTCCGGGCCGATGATTAGAACTCGAAGCTTGTCCAGCTCAGTCTCTAATGCTCGAACAAAAATGGARCTCCCATACTCAACAGGTAGTGCGGTTGGATAGGCAGAAAGTTCTTTCCATAAGATTGCCGCAGACGATTGGCTTTTGGAGGGGCTTGATSCTTTGCTGTTTGGCAACCTACTCTGTCGGTATCTCTTGCATCCACCCCCGGGAGCATAATAGTGCTTGGGATTTTCAAAGGAAGATCCCTCGACCATGGAGAACGCTAAAGGGCGCATTTTCTGGCGGTAGTAATCGTGGGTTCCCACCATGCTGCATTCGGGTTGTTCAATGAATTTTTTACTAGCAGCCATGGCTTCTTCTTTCAATTGCAGGACAGCTTTTGGAAGCAACATGTCCTTCACCGTAAATTTATGCTTGACACTTCGTTTCTTTGATGTCTGATCTCGTATCCAGTTGTACGCGTTTATGCTTCCGTTGTCGTGTGTGTTGTTTTCGTATTTTTTCGTTGATAGTGTTTTGCTTTCGGAACTATGACCTTTGGCTGACGATACAGATGCATCGGATGCAGATGCAGTCGACGATGCCACCAAGATCTTCGACATTTCTGCGAGTTCTTCTAGGGCGCCGATTGCCGATTCTGTGTCGTCGGGATCACCCCAGTCCTGTGGATACTGCTCGGTCAAAACGATGGATACCTTGATRGCCAGAAGGTACATTTTTTGTTGCAATCCTTTCCACCACCAATCCGGAGCCTGGCACCGCAATACTTTTTTCAGCGTGTTCAAAACAGATCTGTCTATAGAGGCATTGGTTCTTGAATCACGATGTTGCGCCAAAAATTTCTCCAGCTCGTTGTGCCATTCCGTCCAGGTTCCGTTTTCGCGTTTGCGAGCTTCTTTCTTCCCCTTGTTGCGTTTTTGCTTGTCGCTCGCACTTCCACCGAATCCAGAACCGGAGGTTTTGTTCATCTCCGCAATTTTCTGAATCCTCCTCCACTTCTACTTCTTCTTCCGCTTGGAAATTGTACCGATATAACCCGGGGTTGTTGTTCCCAATTTCGAAGAAAAGGTGGCAATAAGGGCGGTTGTTGGCGTTTGATTCTTGCTTGTGTCATAAACGCCGCAAGATTTTGCTTTAGATTCGCGGTAACCCAGGATTAGTCGGATGCAACGGAGTTGCACACGCTCGCAGCTGTACCAGACGTAGGTAATCGTACGGGTTTGAAACAAGAATTGGCTCGCTAACGCAACTACTACAATACAGTACTGTAGTTTCTACGGTGCAAAAACTAAGTTAGTGCCAGGAAGGTGCCAGGAAGGTGCCAGGAAGGTGCCAGGAAGGTGCCAGGAAGGTGGGGAAGCTATGCTCTGAAAAGAATGTAGTACAAAAGCTATTCAATGAAAGCACTGTGGCTTTTTGTTGTTTCTGAAATTTCTGAAATAGGAATGGAAATCCTCATTGATTTGTTGCATGTGTATCCTGGGTAGTACTATAGCACAACATAGTAGTAGTACTACACTACTAGTACTACTAGTAAATCCAATTGCTTGTGTGGTAGTAGTAAGACCGAGTTGCTGGTGAAACAAACCAACAACACACTCCTCCTGTACTACTACTAATTTGTGAACAAGAGTTCTTCTTGTACTAGCAATATTGATTGGGAATTGAGTTAAAAATATTCCCCTGTGAATTTTTTGAGTTTGATTGGTACTAGTAATTCTTGATTCATCTTCTTGTGGACATCAAGATTTTCTTGCTGGTGCTGCTGCTGCAGTGATTACTAAAGAAGGAGTTCTTAAAGTGATCACTTTTTTTGTCTCCTTCTTCAAGGACAAGCACCTCCATCCATTCAACTTTCTCAGCATCTTCACATCAAATATAAAATCCATCATGTTCATAATTTCACAATCTTGGTATTCATTTTTCAGTTAGATTTGAATGTACACATGGATTCATTTGCTTTTGACTTTTCAACATCCTGTATGTTGTCATTGATCATGAGGACAGGTCTACCAGCCTACAAGTTAAGCATTGGATCTATCCTTTTGGAAGATATGTTTGGACCTGCAACAATGTCAACATCTGATGTGGCAGTTAGCAAACMGTATTTCTRAAATTCTGGCATGTMTCTGTATTTTCTTTTTTGTCTGTCTGCAGTTTCAGATTTGAGGGCTTCTTCGTGATTACAATGGTCTGATCTGGTAATCTCTTGTTAATATTTTTTTGAATGCATTGTTTTGAGAAACTCAGAAAACATGCCATCATTTATTACACATTTCTTGTCTGCAATGATGTATTTTGCATGAGCAATATCTTCTTGGAGTATGTCCCAAGGTTTTGCAATTCTTGAATTGATGATTTAAACATACTCTTCTTTCAAGCCAAGCTCTCCCAAGACTGGGTCATCTTTAAACCTGTGGTTTGTTTTAAGTTCAACAAATGTGTTGGATTTTCTATCTTTTTTTGACAAYACTACTAGGGAGTCTCCTCCCACTGGTTTGAGTTGATTGAAATTTCTRMAGAGACAATTGGAAGTAGATTGCCATACAAATGATATGATGACTTGTCACACAATAAGTTCAGATACTCATTCAATGTTTCAATTTGTTTGATGCTAGCAAATGGTATCTTGTCAACAATAAGTAGTAGGCAAGTCTCATTTTGCCAGCATGCACCATCCTGGTGAGTAATATTGGATCTGTTACAATAAAGATGGCAAGATTTATGTGTTGTTTCCCCACTGATATTAACTGCTRCTGTTCCAATCATGCCTGTGACAGCCATAGTGATGTCAAACAGAATGACTTGCTTTTAATATCCCAGTACCACCAGCCCCTGATGAAAAACAGATGAACTCTCTGTTGTTGTTCATGGTTGCCTTGAGATCTTCTATGCATTTGTTGTGGTGATTACCAATTAATCTTTTTTCTTGATTGTTCAGGCAAATGTAAAGATATTTTACAAAGTGTCAAAACAAAAAGCAGCAACAATCTGGCAAAATGAATTTTCTGCTGTAGCAATCTTGGGCATTTTTCAGCAGTTTTTTGTGACTCAGTTTCAGTTTCCCACTTTTTAGAATTTCCCTGAATTTTGGTAAATATTTTGAATCCATCTGGAGTTCTTTTTTTGCATTCCTGAATGGAAAAGATAGAATCATTGCTGTTTTAGCATATTTTTCCATTGCCAACAACAAGCAGTGATTAGTATCTTTTAGATTATTGATGTTACCATCAATGGGGATGCCTCAAAAGCTTTCACTGTTTGGAAACTCAAAAAAAATAACCAATGGAATTGCTCGCAGTGTCTCACATTTGGAAATTTTCAAGTGATTTTTTGCAGGGTGTAGAGTTGACCAATCCATTCTTTCTTTTTTCTTCTTTGCTTTGATTCCTTTTGTTGTGGTGAAGCTAGTAGAGAAAAAACAAGTAACAGAAACATCTTCAAGTTTGCCTGGCCTGTACAAATAATGTACAACATGAGATTTAAGAAATGCAATGCGTTTGTTTTGAACTTTATTGGAATCCAAAGCAAAGTCCTCAATTGTTTTTCTCAAAACAACCAAGACCAAGAAATTCAAATTCATGAGAAAAATGGAAGTGAGACCCATTATTTCAAAGGAGATGGCTTGCCATGGGACCAGAAAAAATGTTTGACTTTGTGCTTAAAGTAACAACTCCCATCAAAGCATGAAATCCTTGTTTGCACAATGCAACATTGTACTCACTGTCTTCCCCACTATTGTAAACTTGTCAAAGTCTATTTGACAAATGTATTGTTTCCCTGCACTAGCATAGACTTCAGTGTCTTCTTTGTTGATTGACTTTGAATTTACTAGGTCATAAACATTGTTGAACCACCAGAACAATTTGCAACAGTGTTTGGTGAATTGRGTTGAAAACAGAACTTGCAAGTTTATTGTATCGTATAGGCTTGGCCAGCCAATGTACGGTTTAAACCTTGGATTCGTGGTCATCTTTTTTCGTGTAATGACTACTTTGACTAAAAATTACTACCTCCGTTCCAAAATACTGGTGCAGTTTGCACCTCTTTGGTCGAAATAAGCTCAATATTTGGCCATTTTGACTGCTTCTTTTTTGATGATGTGTTATGCCATATAATGACGTACCGCTAGCAATGAAGGAATAAGCCTTCAAAAAGGCTTATTTTTTCTTATCAATATGAAAATACCGTCAGTTGGGTTCTACTGGTCACTTAATGACCGGACCAGTTTCTAGAGAAAGCCAAGAGTGACACATTTTTGAGGGTGTAATTCTCTTCAGTGTCGAGAACATTCTTGCAACTGCCATTCTTGTTCAAAAGAGGTGCACCGTACTGGTCGTCATTTAGATGTTTCACGTGTTACTACTGTTTATTTCATGTGCAAAAATAATTTTTATCTACAGTACTGATTCTACGTGTCTTACGTAAATACTGTACCATTATTTTGGAAAAAATGAAGTAGGGCAAACTGTACCAGTATTTTGGAACGGAGGTAGTATATCGTATAGCGTTGGCCAGCAGATGTACGATAATATCGGGGATTTTTGGCCATCTTTTCCACGTGTAAAATATGTCGAGCGCGCCGACTGACATCACGAAATCTTGTCGGAACACACCATTTTTTCTTTAGAAATTTTGTCATGATGTCCGTTGGAGTGCTTGAAATAAATTCTCGATGAACATATTTACCTACAATAACATCCAATGCTGCACCTCCAATCATGTTGCACCAACACTGATCCTTCATGGTGATGCTGATGGCAGCAAGGCAACTCGTTGTCCATTATTGGACACAGAGGAGTCCTCACAACTACGTTCTGATGCTACCATAATTCCAGTGAGAGCGCTTCTCATTCCGACAACCGACATCCGCTTGCCCCCCCTCCACCAACACTATCAGCATCAATATTAAGCAACAGTATCTCTCCAGCAGCAACATTATCAGCAACACTATCAATCCAAGGAAGCTTCCAACGCGTCAACGCTATCAACGAATCGACGATATCAGCATCCTCCATATCAGCGACTCGTATCAGCATCCTCCGTATCAGCATCCTCCGTATCAGCAACGCTACGTATCAACAACAGTATCACCAGTAAAAGTATCAGCAACGCCATTGATCCAAGGAAGCTTCCAACGCGTCGACGCTATCAGCAGCAACGAATCGACGATAACAACGAATCGACGATATCAGCATCCTCCTCTGTATCGACGATATCAGCAAACTCCTCCGTATCAGTATCTTTCATATCAGCAAACTCCTCCGTATCAGCATCCTTCGTATCAGCATCCTCCGTATCAGCATCCTCCGTATCAGTATCAACAACAGTATCACCAGTAAAGACGCTATCAACGAATCGATGCCACTCAACAATATAACCAACCGACGTTCATCAAGAACAAGGACAACACGACAACAGTTGGGGTTGGGGTTNATATACTTACCACCATGCAGTCTTCATGTTTCCTCTCATGTTCATATGCAAAGAATTTATTGTGTTTTTGTTGCCATTCCAGTCATACTAATCAGAACATATATCTTCAAGTAGTATATTTGATTCAATGCAACCTTTGTTTTAAAGTTTCATTCTGTACTCTTTTCTTTGGTTTTTGAAACATGGTTTCGCATGGTTTCATTTATGAAAATAATGCAAAAAGCTATAACCAGGAAAGATGATCTCTTGTACTGTTCTGACTTAAATTGAATTTYCCCCCTTTTATTTCCTCAATGCATTCCTACATCAGCTCAATTCCATTCAGACCTGGTACTTTGACTTCTTCTGTGATGTATACCATACTAATGATTGATTTAAGAATAGTGAGTCCTCATCTGGAACATGTTGTAGTACTTTTGGTGAAAYATTCAATATTGAATCAAGTTTGTTCATTGTYAGATCATCACTTGAAAGAGTAATGCAGCATTCTTGATACTTAACAATATCTTTCCACCAACCTTTGTTTTCCCTGATATTCATCTAAGTTCCCTCAAATCTTGATTGCTACATGCTGGTATCATTGTTGCTTCCTGACAGTTTGTTGTGCATTTACTTGTACATGTTGAAGAGTCAATCATTCTCTTACATTTTGGAACARMCAATCAAAAATTTGACTTACAAGTATTTATTTGAGTCTTGGGAGGAATTTAGTTCTCTTAGATACTGGAATGACTGATTGTCACAATATTGACAGACTTTTTGAGTCTTGGAAGCATTTTTGTTCTCTTAAATACTGAATGACTGATCATTATGATAATGACTTTTTTAGTCTTGGGAACAAATTTGGTTCTCTTACTAGCAAATGCTGGAATGACTGATTGTCAGATGGAATGTTTAAAGTTAAAATTGAATAAACTGTTTTTGGTCAAGGTACTACTAATTTATTTGCAAAAATCGGAATACTGGATTTTACATGAATTCTAGACTAGTAAAAACAAGTTTCTTTTTGTTTCTTTGGTAAGTCCAGGGCTGTGAGAATTCTTCAAGCTTATTGGCTACTGTGCACTAAAGATAGTAGTGGTAGTCCAGTGCATTGTAGTCAATTCAAAAATAATCTTTTYCCTCTCCAGGATGTCTTGCTGTT
Source organism: Pseudo-nitzschia multistriata (assembly GCA_900660405.1). NCBI lineage: Eukaryota > Bacillariophyta > Bacillariophyceae > Bacillariales > Bacillariaceae > Pseudo-nitzschia > Pseudo-nitzschia multistriata. Next base: position 190,220 of record CAACVS010000395.1, read on the forward strand.
GTGCGTCAAACGCCTGGAAAGTTGCTTCAACTAGTACTGTTTTCAGATCAAGCAGTCAATGTTCAGGATTGGGTGCTCCTATCAGATCTGCATCAGGGGGGTCAAAGCCCCTACCCAGCAGGGATATAACAGGCTTGCTTGTTTTGAGTCAGGTCTAGTATGGTTCATGCTTAAAATCAAAACAGTGTTACTGCTGGTGGTGTATGCTCACCAGAGTCCCTGCTACTACTACTAGGAGATGCGGAAATTCACTCACTCATCAGTTAAGCTGCTGGGAACTTAGAGCTAGTACCCTCATAGTACTACTAGTAGTATTGGTGGTATGCAAGCAACACTAGCTCTTTGTCTTCAGGGCATAAATTAAAGGGAATGACTCTGCTTGCATTTAATTGTCTGGTTCAGCACTAATGCCCAATTGGGTGGGTGGATTAGAATAAAGATGTACTACTACTAGTAGTATGAGTAGTGGTAGTAGTCTTAATGCTCCAGCTTGTTTCAGTACCTCAGCTAGTAGTACTACTGGTACTAAATCTCCAGTTTCTTGCAAGACAATGAGAGGAGTAATAGTGCCTTGTTTTGGAAGTATGTACTAGTAGCTCTTTTCAAGTGCTGTCACCACCTTTACTTATCACTTGGATCTTCATTGCCTTCCTTGATTTCTTGCTTGAATACAGCGCAGCTGTTTTATCCTTCCTTTATTGGTGGTGTTTGCCCTCCTTTGGTCTGTCCTTCATTTTTGGGAATCCAGAGGAGTCTTGTGAAACATGGAGGAACYACCATGTTGATTTCACCTCCTCCTGGTCCAGGAAATTGTGATTGGTTTTGATTTAAAAAAATAGTCATTCAAAAAATGAAATTTGTGATCATCCCATTGGTGTGATCATTATWTATTTTGAATTCTGTCAGATAAATAGTTGTATGGCCAGTTTCAATACATTCATGATATCTCTGAAATTTACATATTATGCTTATACTATTCATTCATGTTCACATTATTGTATTACTACTACATGATTAGTGGTCCCATAGGAATGCTACTAGTACTCCTACTTCTGTGGGGCAATTTGTTAGTAGTAATACTGGAAATGATATATGAATGTATGTAATTTTGAGTCTTCCAGTGAAGGCATATATACAATTTCAGTCCATTGAGCAAATTTTGATCACTTTTGATCACAAAAAATGTGATGAAAAGAATTTTTGCAAATTTTGTGATGAGTTTTGATCACATTGTTTTGTGATCAAACCTAACTGCATAACTGAAGATAGGGGACCTAGGAATTCATATGTTTTTAAAAATTGAAAGTGACAACATGGTTCCAGCCAGAACTGCAACACTGTCAATTTTGATTTTTRGGGAGAAATATGAATTCACAGGACCCCCCCCCCCCCTTGGAATCCTGAAGATTGTGATTGGTTTTGGTCCCAAAATATTTGTGCTTTTAAAAACAAAATTGTGATGTTATTGTGATTGAAATCAATCACACATTTTAACCAGGCTATATTCTTGAATGTGTACTACTAGTAGTTCCAGGTTTGTAYGCAGCATTCATATATGAACAATGTATCCAACATTCATGATTGCGAACAAGTATTCCTACTACTAGTATTTTTAGTAGTACATTCTGCACAGCACAACCAGCAGATAGTACCAGTACCAGTAGTAGCTAGTAGTAGTGGTGCTGCACACCACATTTACCAGTCCTGTAATCTTATTCATTACTTCTGATAGTGCAGGAGCAGCACATGCCAGGGATTTCTAGTAGTACTAGTACCTGCAGCGTATATATTTACCATGCATCAACATTATCCATTGAAAAAAGGTGCTGATCAAAATTGGTGATGAAAATGCAATTTAAAAAGTCAGCAATTTCATGATGGCCAGTTTTGGTCATCATACTAGTAGTTATTTTGTGATAGGTTTTTATGATCAGATTATTGAAAAAGGGACCTGCTGGTTTGTTCCAGATCAAGTAAAGTGAGCTGCTGGTAGTAATACACATACTAGTTACAACTAAGTTGTGGACAATACAGTACTTGATGAATTGGAAGAATGAGGAAAGCTCTCCTCTGGTTCTATGCCATATATTGCATAAGCAGTAACCTCTGGGAGTTCATCTCAAGAATATAAATCATTAAATTAATAATTTCAACATGACAAAAAGGAAATGTGTTAGCTTTTCTCTCCAAGAATAAGAAAAGATAAACAAGACAATGTAATCTCGTCCCATTGCTTTGTTGAGTTGGTTGAAGTCAGCAATGGGTAGATTGCCACCATAGAAATTATAAATTATTGTATGATGATACCCTCTCACATAAAAACTTGTGACACTTGTTCTTAAATGCTTCCTCAAACCATTGATTGCTCCTACTGCTAGCAAACAATATTTCATCCACAGCAATGAGAAGACAATTCACTTTCYYATTCATCATCATGTGCAACCTTAGATTTGTCACAATTTTGATAGAAAGCTTGATGCATTGTCTGCCCATTGATATTAATTGCTGTTGTTTTATTCCTAGTACTACTACTAGTAGTAGCCATGTCTCCTGTCGTGGTGACAGCAGGAGGAAAGTCAACTCCCAATGCTTTGCAAAGTGGCTACTGTGAATGCAATTTTGAAAGTTCAACATTTAATAGTGACTGATATTTCCCAAGTTTTTTGTGTTTCATGGCAGTACTGGTACCAGTAGTAGTACTAACTAGTAGTAGCTTGTTTGAATTCAACTTATTAATTCTCTAACAGTCTGATATTTTCCAAGCTTCCAGCAGTATATGTAAAGTATTTCTTGATGGCTTCCACAACATTGGTCTCTTGGATGACAACATCAAAACTTGTACTATGCAGAATATGATGACACAAAATATATCTTGCTTGGTAGCTACTTTCTTTTCATCTTTTGGATTTTATTTTGTATGTCATCTGCAAAGGAACTAGTGTAGTGTAGTTGAACTTCTTGTTGCTCAGTGTTCTTCTTTCATGGCAACAATTGTTAAAGTGTGAATTTGCACCTACTAGTACTACAAGTAATTCTATCATTGTCTATCAACAAAATTATTCTGAAGTTCATAAAAGAAATTGGGACTACTTGTAGCACTTTCATCATTAGTTTCCCAGGTCAACACTGGTGATCTCTAAAAAATTATGAGACTTGCTGTTTTAGGAATCATACTACTACTCAAAAATTGGGAAAGTGGTTCTCTTTACTCTTGAGATGACCTAGTAGTTATGTTTAAAATATATGATTTTTTGTTAAGGTACTACTAGTCTAATACTAATTTACTTCAAAATTCACTAAAAAATAATGTTTTTGTTTCTCTGGAAGTCCAATCCAGTGATATTTACTACTATGATCCTCAAGGTAACTTACTTTGCACAATTAAGAAATGGTAGTCCAATGCAGCATCGTCATAGTACTAGCCAATGACCATCTGTTCTGATAAACAGTGCTAATCTCACCAGCTCATCCTCCTCCCTCACACCACCACCTTGATAGGATCATATGCAACCCCTACCAGCACCAAGAACTACTACTACTATTAGTACTACTAGTACTCCTAGTACAAATCCTCCACAATCTGGTAGTACTACTAGTACTACTACTACTACTACACCACTGATTGAAAAATCATGGGCACCTGATACACCACCATGGGTGATTGAAAATAAAAAATCATCCAATTTTTGGTTTTTGGATGATCTGTTCTTGCTGCTTTTTGTTGTTGCTTGTCAGCAGCACATCCAATTGCTGTGGACAAGAAGAAGAAGAAGCACCAAGAAGTCAAAAATTACCAACACTAGTACTAGTAGTAGTACTAGCTACTAGTATGATGATAATAGTACTAGTAATTGTTTGGGGGCTTGCAGGAAATAGTAGGTCCAATAAGTAATTGTTTTGGGGAGTTGGAAATAAGTCCAACAGATTCATGGGTTACTTTTGGGTCATTCGTGGTTTAACTCAAATTTTATTTCATGTCAAAAATAAAACAAATTTTGATGTTTAATGGGAAAAATAACCTTCGAAAGAAATCATGCCCCCGAATTATGGATTTTAAAGGGGGAAAACGCGTGAGTGTTCCGGAGGGCCCTCCCTGGATGGATTGCGACCGTACCGGCACGAACTCGAAGTCTCCTTACTGAGACCAAGCAGAAACACAGAAAAGGACGACTATGAGTTTCGCTGTGAAACACATTCTTTCTGAAACGGTACTGGTACTGAAATACTCGTACCCCTTACAGTAAGTATCGATGAAGGGATACTTTTTTTCCAAGAATAAAATATATCCAAAGCTTTTTATCCGACATCAACTAAGAGTACGTAAGCTACGTACCGTACGAACCCTAATTTAGTCCTATGCACTTGCAAAAGGTTTGTAGGCGCCAAGAACTTTTTGCGATTCTGAATCGCCTAGATTTATGGCTTTTGAAAAGTCCGATCAAACACAATTATATATGGTCGCAACAGCATTGATACTTATAGAAATCATCTCGATCCCGATTGATAACTCACGTAGAGGCATAAGAACGAAAGAGAAAGATGCTTCAATGGTATATTCGCACTTCAATGGTACAAATAAAAATGTCTTGTTACAAGCGATTGGATAGAAGAAGCAAGAGAAGGAATCAGGGTTAATTATTCCAACATTCGGGATTGGTAGTGTGTAGAACTATGTTCTGCAATCTGTAATAATTAACTAAATAATTGATGTCTATCATACCGGTATATCATACGGCTCAGGCAATGTCCAGTGCACCCTGTTCTTCAGTTGCATCTTTCACTGAGAAGCGAAGCCAAGAAAAGCCTATTGCTATCGCACTCTACGTCTACGGAACTCACGAAGTGCAAAGTTATACAGAACAGGTTGCAAAACTGACGTGCTACAGTCTTAATACGGTACCGTACGTGTCCAAGAATTTGATACCCACGAATCGCATCAAAAAGTATCACATCAAACACAACTAAACAATAGCGACAACAGCACCTACACCTAGACATGTTTCATCAAAGTAGTAGTAGTAGTAGTAGTATCACACAGTAGTAGCTACGTGAATTGAATTCCAATGTCGGAGCCACTACAGCATAGCCAAGGAAGCTGTATCAATATCAACAGAGTGGTCTTCGTTGATGATATCGAGATGGGCAGCGACTCGAATTTCGCTTCCAGCGAGAACACAACGACCGGAGACGAAGTAATGGTGGAAGGTATGGCAAACTCGAACGAGTTCTCCATCGTGGGACCACTTCCCGACGAGAATGAGAGAAACCAAGCGTCGTCTTCCGAATACAGCCACGACAACAGCAGCAGGAACCAGAACCAGAGCACTTCCTTTCTAAAGAACCGAAAGGGCAAGGCTCTGCGCCGCGGCTCCGGCGCCACTCAGAGTACCTCCGGAAACAACAGCGGCCTCACCGGGAGCGTCTCGCTCCGATCCCGGTCCTCCCACTCCACGGGGGGATCCAGTGGCAGCGGCAGCGTGTACTCGCCCCATTTCAAAGCGACCCCGCGGCCCATTTGGTACGGTCGGTGGCTCTTTTTTACGCTGCTGTGCCTGGTAGCGGTAGCCCTCGGATACCTCACCTACAGCTCTCTGTCGAACAACGAA